>CAKNWT010319768.1:0-14581 GCA_932066315.1 Andricus coriarius
ATGGATTCCAGCCAATGTATTTCATATCAGTCAAACTGCTAGATCTTTACACTTGCTTCAAATAGTCCAACAAAGCCTGTAAAATTCTATCTTCATCGCCCGATACTTCGTATAGGTCTGAGAGAGCAAAAGTTTTTTCCACTTTGTCTACATATACCAATCAATAGTTTCCGGCGTATACATATGGTATCAATAATTTATCCTTCACTGGTGTTTTGATATTCGAGCTCTCCGCCATTTTACTTTTTCTTTCTGGGGCGAGATTACCTATTGCTTTGTTTGAAAGGTCTATTGACATATAAGAGATATCTGCAGAATCCCAATGATCCATACATGCGCTACAGTGGAGCAGTCTATTATTATGGAATTAATCCACCCGGTTTTACGCGGAAGAATTTATCTTGCAACTTTATGAAATACGAACGGGAAAATTAATAATATGTCATGCTGCTTACGATTGGCCATTTAAGGCAATACCACATTACCTACCCTGATCTTGCTTAAATCATTTATATTGATTTCTTTATCGGGTTCAGCTGTTACTGCAAAGCTGTTTTCGAACACTTGTTCCACGGTGTTGGCTATGGGATTTCTAATTTCGTTTTTTGTTCGCTTCTATCTAACGACTCCTCTGATTTCAAGTTTCTTTGGCACGCGTTTCACTGTCTTCTTAACCATATATTTTTTTTTTTATGTTTTCAGAGTTAACCCTATTTTTTCAGCAACTTTAGTAATTTTATATTATTTTCCACTCTCGCATAAGTTTTTCTGTGCTTCTCGATTTTTATGCCAATGTTTAGGGACCGTCCATATATTGCGTAAGCCGTTTTTCTTTTGTTTATACAAAGAGAGAACGAAATTGCTGTGAAGTTGAGAAGGACATAACGATATAAACAAAAGAAAAACGGGTTACGTAATGGATGGATGATCCCTTATGAGTTGATGTCCCATGTATATACTGTATGGTTTTTTGTTAACTTCTAGAACTTATATATACTTCCTCGTTCGCCCCCATTTTTCTATTTGATATCGATTTGTTGCTGCATCAGGATAGTGCGGTTTTTCTTGAATACGTAGACTATCTTTTGAAGATATAGTTAATTTGTGTTCGGCTACCAAACATTCCTTATTATTTATTATGGTACGTGTTGCTTCGACAAGGGTATTATTGTGCTTTGAAGGTAGTACAGAATTTTGATCAGTTTTACCATGAGTTTCCGAGTATCCGTTGCACACGTGAAATCTTATTATCAATCAAGTGCAGCATTATGCCAGTCGTGATAGGAGCGAAAGATAAAAATGTCTTCAAAAGACATGCCCCAAAATTATATATTTTGTTTCCCTTTTCATCCTGTGCTACGCCATAGTACTTATTGGTCACTTTAGCTTTTGGATCAATGTCAAGCGAATCCTTTATGTATACGCGCGCTTCTTCCAAAAAAGTTTGTAAAATTCCGAATTTTCGTAAAGATTTTTACCGGATTTCTGCAAATCTATCAATTCTTCATTGATTTCCTGAGCTCAGCCTTCTTCTCGTCCTTTTCATAAATAACACGAAGTACATCTTTAACCACATTATGTAATTCATCCATACTTTTAAACATAGTAATGAGAGCTGAGCATTCTGATAAGAAAGATTGAATAACGTCATACTTTCCGCAATTCTTCGCAACATGCGGGAATTGTATGTGAATAAAAGATCAATAATGGGTGGAATTATTTCACCTTGCACTAAGTAATTCCACGCCATGTCTAGATAATGCGCCATGTTCATTTCATTCCACTCCTTCAGTAAACTGTTCATAAACATCCAGCTCTGACCTGACTATAAGCCAGCTTCTCAATGTATATTTGTCAATTCTATACAAATTCTCAATTGCTCTTCTGTAAAAATTATAATCCTCAAAGGGAGAGCGAATTCTCTTAACGGATTATCGTCCCATTTGTTTTGTTTCAAATACAATCCAACCATGTCTTCAAGATCTGCTGATTTTAGTGTTCATTTGTTTCGCAGCGCGCTTCTGATCTTATTTGGTACAAAACACTTAAACGCCTCGCATCTTGAACGTTATCTTCGCCTATAAGTTGTGGATTTACATTCATATTCAGTTCTAAATGAGCCATTCTTACTAATCGACATTTTAGTAATTTTTTTATTTCTTGACGTTTCAAACCACGTATCTGCTTATAAGGTAATATGCGATTGTCTTCGGGATGGTTTTTCCTTTCTTCCTCATTACTGCTAAGATGCACTTCCATAATGTGGTAATTTTTCTCAAATACATCAAATCTGAACATTGCACCATGGCTTCGAATCGCACAATGTGCATAACCAACAAAATGAATACCTTCGTTTCCTCGCACTCCTCCGTAAAATCCTAAAGCGCAGGTGACCTCCAATTGGTCTCTTTTAATTCTCTCTAGTTGATCTCTTAGGAAAGCATCGCTTAGATAGTAATCATTACCATTACATAACACAACTGCGCCGTGATGTAAAAAGGATAAACTTCTAAACAAGTGGTTTTCGTCATTTTTCATTGAAATTATTGTATTGTTTCAATATTACTGTCTAATTTATCTACGACATCGACTGCGTTCCTTCTATTATTGGTTGTCTGGCTAGTAAAGATGTGCGGTATACTATGTTTATTACTAGCCACCTCGCTTGCTTCATTACTTCCTTTCATCAATTGCGATAATTTAAAGTTTGTTTCTGCATGTACACTGTTTCTTCTGTTCTTCTGGTAGTTAATATTACTATTTACGTCAGTCCTACTTTTACTTGTTTCCTCGCTTTCAACAACATTCAATTTATTTTCTTGATTTTTCATTTCCTTTATTTTTTCTACTAAAATACTTCCCGCTTTTTTCATTTTCTTATGTTACTGCCTTTTTTGTTATTATTTCCAGGCATGTTTTTCCCCTTTAATTTTTCTGCTTGCTCTCTCATTTTCTATATTTTCTGCTTTATTTCCCTGAGTTTCTATGTTATATGTTTCACTTTTCTTCGTACATATTTCATTATCTGTCAATCTCAAATCATGAAGATAATCTATTGGTCTTTTTGTTCTTGCAGTTAATGATGCTTCCTCTAAAATTCGAAAGTGTCTATGTTTCCATAGTCCTGTGAATAAAATTTTCAGCTTCTTTTCTTCAATTATAGCTTTATCATAACACTTAAAAAGGAATCCGTCGATAACAACAGCCTGCTTGATTTTTTTGAGTTCTGTATGGTTTTTAGGAGGCAGCTTACATAGATCTACGATAACTTTCTTCCACCTGGAAAAGATTTCAATCTCTAAATCAACAACCTTATCAACAATTTGTCTTCGAATTTCTAAACGTTTTACGCATCTCCGTACACACATTTCGAAAAACATTTAAAAAGA
The DNA here is from genome assembly GCA_932066315.1 of Andricus coriarius. Taxonomy (NCBI): domain Eukaryota; kingdom Metazoa; phylum Arthropoda; class Insecta; order Hymenoptera; family Cynipidae; genus Andricus; species Andricus coriarius. Next base: position 3,390 of record CAKNWT010319768.1, read on the forward strand.
CAGTCACTCGCGCCGCCTGCATCAACTACTTCAAGGACCTGCTCCTCACTGTTTGCCGTGTTGTCGCTGGGTTCGTTCCTGTTACTTATCGTGTCGCTGTTTTACTTCTCACTGCTTTTATTCTTCCTGTCTTTCATTTCGCTTGGCTTACTCTCGCCATTTTCATTTTCGCTAATTTTACTCTTGCTGCTATTAATATCGCTGGTTTCTTTCTTACTGTTTTTCTTGTTGCTGGTTTTCATCGCGTTTTTACGTTGCCACTGGGTTTTTCTCATTGCTGTCTTTTTCGCCGGTGGCATTCACGCTGGTTATCGTTTCTCTTTCATCTGATTCACTCAATTTTGTAATATTACTTTCATTTTCTTTTCTTTCATTGTTCATCGGCTTGAATTGAACCACATCTTTACCTGTCTCATCTGCATTGAACTTTTTTCTGTTCCGAGTTTATTTGGAACAAATACTCTCGCACTTTTTTTACTAACGCAAAATTGTTTTTATTTTTCAGTTTTCTTGAAATCTGTATAAAAAAAGAACCATTTACCTACAGAGTTTACTAGAAGAGGCCACATGTTTCGGATTACTGAATTCTTTCTGTCTTGACATCCTCCCCTCATTCCGCCGTGCTGAGTCGAGCGCTCCAACGAACAGACACATTCAATAATCGATATCTCAGAAATCAAGATCCACGGATTAAAAAAAATAAATACCAAATAGATTTTTATCAGTGGTGTGCATTTGTCGAATCTTGAAATTTTCGGTCAGAAGGTCACGGAGTAATTGCAATAGTTTTTCTTGAAACGATAAAAACTTTAAAAAAACATAATACCTATCGACAACGTGGGCAGAAGGTGACTTCAAGCGTCCATAATCAAACATCCATAATCATTTAAACAGTACTCCTTAAACGATTATGGATGCGCTTGTAGTCGCCTTCAGCGCACGTTGCCGATAAGTATTATATTCTTTTAAAGTTTTTATCGTTGCAAGAAAAACTATTGCAATTACTCCGTAACCTTCTAACGTAAAATTTCACATAGAATCCGAATTCCAACAAGTTAAATGTTCATCTTCCCTTTTTCATAAGTTTTTCTTGCATGATACGGAGAGGATACGATGTGGATACTATAGCGATACGCTGTAGCGTATCCGTTCCGTTCATTCGGTCCACTAGGGTCGGCTGATGGTGCCACCACACGAAAAAGTTGGAAACACATTTAAAGCACAATTCGCGAATATCAAAAAGCGTACATGAAACAAGCAAGACAGAAATTATCTGATAAAATTAACACCCGAAAACGTTAATCGTCCTCTTCCTTTGTCCTCTTTGTTCCCTTTGTCCCCCTTTGATCTCTTTTTCTTTGATCTCTTTTCCTAGAAGATTTTCTGGCAATCCTGGTGAAAGCCAGTATCCGGATTAGTGATTCAATTCCAATGTGCCCGTGCACTATATACGTAAGAAATTATAAAAATGTTTAACAGCAAAGAACGTAATACGCAGTACCCATTTTGATCAAAATTCGGCCATTCGTTCTCTTACGTGTTGAAAGAAAAACCCTAAAACCATTTTTGAAAAATTCAATCATTAATCATTGAATCATTAAAATCATGAAAATTATGAAAGTTTGCTTTGACTTTGAAAGATTCAATTTAGTTTTAAATTTCAAATTGTCAAATTTTAATTGCTCTGAATTTAAAATGATTCAAATTCAAAAGTTTGTAATTTTTTAATTTTGAACGCTTTTGATTATAAATAATACAGTTTCAATTCCTATGAATTTTAAATGATTTTTTTTCCAAAAATCGAACCTTAAAATATTCCATTTTTAACGTTTTGACATTGCATTATTTTCGAAATTTCAATCCGAAATAATTCAATTTCGTGATTCTGCAATTTAAAAAAAATGTTTAATTTTTAGCGCCTCGACTTAGAAATTACACAAAATTATTCAACACCTTTTTCTAATTAACAGATTTCTTGCAAAAAAGTTTGCTGATGCTTATCGAGTATATTTTTTTCTAAACCGGGAGAAATCACGAATATTTACCGGGAGAACCGGGAAAAACCGGGGGACAAAAATTAAAAAAATAGTGGCCACCCTGATGATTTCCAAACTTTTGGCGATTATACAATATAATTCACGAATCGATATTTCGAATCGATTAATCGAATCTACATTATCGATCCCACTGAAAATGAAATATTAAGGATAGAGGATCGTTTCCATCTTTCCTACCGGAGACGCCAAGCCGACACCACTTGAGAGAAGAGGTAAGTTCATGATCCTTAGTCACTTTTTCCACACTATAATAAATATAAAATTAGTTTTGAAGTCTTCTTTTGTACTTTTTTTTATGCTTGGAGTATAGAGTTAATGGGGTTAATTAATACTAATTTGTAGGTTAGGTACTCTTACAATTTTCAGTATGAGACTAATGAGATTATTGCACTGCACGCCTTTCGTAATGTTTTATATTCAGGTTTATTAAAGAATGCAACCCAGTTTCAATATGTGAAGTTTTATGGCGATTGTGAAAGTATAATAGCATGTCGAAATTACTTTCGGTATCATAACCTTACACTTGAAATGTGTGCATGGGGCACTTCTAGAACATTAAAATATTCCACTTAGAATATCACAAGAATTTAGGGATTCTCGAAATGTCCCACTTAGGATGTTATGTCCAAAAAATGTCCTCCGGATATCGGCGATATTACGGGGAGCAATCAAGATATCCCGGAAAATATCATTTGTTGGGAGGGATTATTATGGTAGACGGTGCTGGTCATCTTTTTTTTCTAACCTCCAAATACTTCAGAAGAAAGCTAATCTGTTTTTCTTGAAAATTGGTCATGAGTTATCCTGTCATGGACTTTCACTTTAAACCTTTCAGACCCACTGGTATCTTTAGTTCCCAAAACCGCGTTCAAACCCCATAATTCGGGTCTTAAAGGGTTCAGTGAAATTGGCGATTCCAATTGGAATATTTGAGATTCGAGAAAAAATACGCCTTTTCGTAAAAACATACAATGTACTTTTTTTAGTGAATATTTATCTGAAAGTCGAACTATTCCATGTTTCCGGGTTGGAACATTAATCTTCTTGGTGAAAATTTCATCTTTTTGGTTGAAAATTCGTCTTCTTGGTAGAAAATTCGTCTTCTTGGTAGAAAATTAATGTTCTTTACTGAAAATTCAACTTTCTGCTCGAGAGTTCATCGTATTAATGGAGATCTTTTTATTTGTCAATCCAACTATATTGTTGATAATTCTTTTTGTTTCTGCAAAATAAATGTCTTCATATGATAATTGATCTATTCCACGTTTTGGGGCAGAATATTAATCTTCTTGGTGAAAAATTCATCTTTGGTTGCAAATTGAACTATTTTGTTGAAGACCTTTTTCTTTGGTTAAAAAGCTAGGGGTAGAACATTAATCATCTTGGTGAAAAATTAATCTTTTTGGTTGAAAATTCGTCTTGGTAGTAGAAAATTAATCTTCTTTACTGAAAATTCAACTTTCTGGTCGGGAGTTCATCGTATTAATGGAGATCTTTTTATTTGTCAATTCAACTATATTGTTGATAATTCTTTTTGTTTCTGAAAAATAAATGTCTTCATATTATAATTAATCTATTCCAAGTTTTAGGGCGGAATATTAATCTTCTTGGTGAAAAATTCATGTTTGGTTGCACACTGAACTATTTTGTTGAAGACCTTTTTTTTGGTTAAAAATGTATTTATTTTTTCACTGAAAGTACACCTATTCTATATTTCATTGAAAATATACCTTTTTTAGTGGAAAATTTATCTCTTTAGTTGAAAATTCATATTTTTGGGTACAGAAGTCATCGTGTTAGTAGAAAATGAAGGTACTTGGTGAAAAATTAATTATTCTCAGCTTAAAAAAAAAACTATTCCATTTTGTGTTACAAAATTAATCTTGTTAGCAATTTTCTGATTCAAAAATAATTTTTCAGATGCAAATTCAACTATTATTCTAACTAATTTTATTGTTTCTTTTTATGTTGCAGTTATCATGTTCTCCGTGCAGAATGTACAGTTTGAAAATTTGAAGTACGAGCCACTCGTTCAATCTTTGGTGGAGATGGCTAGAGAAAGAAAACTGTCTTACATCGAGGATCACTTCGAAGATCTTTTTGAAGGCTACAGCGGTGCCTTCCGAGAAGAGGAGGTCGTAGCTTGTGCCATTTATGCATGCCTTGAACTAAAAAATCTGAAGCCTGTGTATAGGCTGATGCGATTGGTAAGGTCACAGTTCACCCAAATTTTATTTCTCCCAAAATATGTTTTCCCCAAAAATTCAAACATAGAAGTACGAGTTCGTGAGTTGGAAGTCCGCATAGTGTAAAGTCAGGAAAGTCGGTAATGATGAAACTAAATAAATAAATATCCAAAAGATGTCGCCGCAAATTTGTTTTTTGAATTGGATAAACACAGATATTAATAAAAATGTGAAGTTCTAAATGTTTAGTTTTTGTAAAGTTTTCTCTCGAGGGGAATATATTTTTCGAACTAGATCTTGACAAAAAACATAAGGTTACGCAAGTTCAGGTTATGTCAGAGAATTCTCGCCGGAATTGGATAATTTACAAGATAACCCAGTGGGCACAAAAACATTAAAGTCCTAAGAACGTTCTAAAGACGTTCCTAGGACCTGCGTGTCAATCCAATTCATGTTCTAAAGACGTCCCATGTTCCAAATACGGTATTTGGAACATGGGACATACGTTACACGATTTGCAGAGCAACTCCGAAGATGAATCTATGCAAACTGATAAAGAGGGAACAATTTAGGAGAAAGAGCGTCAGATCATGGTTTTAAAAAGTGAGATGAAGCTTTACAGTCAGAAAATAACACTTTAAGGAAGTGCAATCTGAATTTTCAGAAAATCCTTTTCGAAGAATTCGGAATGATGTCGCAGGGTGATATATGTAAAGTCATGTACTTATGCAATATACAGTAGTAGCGAACATGATGAAGAATGCATTAATGAAACGTCTTCCATCTAAAATCCTATGCAATTTTTTTCAGACGATGTAGCAAACAAGGAAAACAATCCTGTTCGGTTGACTATTAATAGGTAAGTTGGAGCTATAAATACAAATAATAATACGGTAATAATTTTAATGTTTGAAGTAAAGAATTATCCTAAGTTGGGTGAACTGTGTATTCATCATACAAGTTTTGAATCTTTATATCTAAAATTCATTTTAGTGCTTTAATTCTACAATTTGCAGTCGTTTCAAATTTTCAATAAGTACAAAATTTTAGAATTGGAAAATCTTAACATTCAAAAGTTCTATCTTTGATCAAATAAAAGTTGAATTTTCCGATTTTAAAGTGGTTACAATTTCAAAGTTACATTCTTTTTTCTTTCATCTTTGATTTGCCCAGTTATGAACACCTAAATTTGAAATTAAAGGTCTTATATGAAGAATTTCCAATTTTGACCCCCAAGAATTTGAAATAAATATTTTTCATTCATTGCATTTTTCAAATTATGAGGACAGTTTTTTAATCTTACATTGCACAATATTTAAAATTATTTTATTTTAAACTATTATTATTAACCTCAAAGTCGTTATTCAATCTTAAAAGATTACAGTAGAACACAGTTTCATTTTCACAGCCTTTCATCTCAAATTGGGGATCGTCCATATATTACGTAAGCCGTTTTTCTTTTGCTTAGATAAAGACGAGAACAAAATTGCTTTGAAGTTGAGAAGGACACAACGATATAAACAAAAGAAAAACGGCTTACGTAAATTTGGTTTATCCTCTTTCGTCAGCATGTGCTTCCAAGAAAGACGAGGACGATCCCATGAAAAAATGCACCACGCTGGTTTCGTGCATTTGCTTTTCAGAATAAAAAACTGTCTTCCAATATCACAATTTGCACAAAGAGAAAAAAAAACACATACTTCTTTCAAATTGTAAATAATTACAAATAGTTCAAATAACTAACTCTAATTTAAATCACTTCATTATCTTCATTAGAACTGAAGATAGTACAGTTGTATATTTATGCACTAGAAATGAACAATTTTTTATATTCTGCAAATTTTTTAACGGCAATTTGTTTAGAAATGTTTAAGGTACCACCATGAATTTTTCCTATTATTTTTTCAATAACAAACTATGTTCCAAAGTTCACTGTCTTTAAAAGCTGTTAAATTTCCCTACTCTTTAACAGATTGTCGGGTCTGTAAGCTATAACAATTTTTTTTGGCATAATCGTTTCAGGTTCATTAACGTACAGCATTTTGACCTTTAAAATGATCCTTTATTCATTGAGCTAACATTTTTTCTTCACTTACTTTTTTAACGTCAAAGCCAGAGGACTGGCATTTTCTCGCCCATAGTAGTCATACGTTCAGAAAGCATAATATTTTTGACAATGACGTTTATATATTTGTAAATTAATGATAATTAAACAACGGAGAAAGATTTCAACTTGATATATATTTTTTCCAACTTCCAATTCTGCGAATTGTCAGAGATTATATGCTTTCGTTAAGCTTGTCTCAAAAATAGAACAATTATATTGTACAGAATGATTAGTTTTTATTTTTGTCGCCGGTGAACTGTATTAAGAAATGGGGTCTGACACTCTCGCTACAGTCCGCGCGCGAGTCGCCTAGCCGCTAGCGACTTGAGACATTAATAATTTCTTAAATATCAATTCAATTCGGCTAACATTTTCCAGAAAACTTCTTTGTACTGTTGCTTACAATTTTCTCGCTCGCAGTTTTTTGTTGCTCAAAATACGCTCGATAAACGAAAAGCTGAAAGTTAGAGAAGTCCCATGTGCGCCGAGCGTCCGAAACAAATTAACAACAACCATTTTTAAATAATTTTTTTAATTCCTTTTACTCTATCATTTTGAGGATATTTCGAACTACATTTCCTGAAAATTTTATTTAAAATTTCAGAGGCGCATCAATATAAATATTCGCCCGCAGGTTTGTGATTAAATTCTCATTATGAAAATAGAAACGGACCTTCTCAAACCTTTGTCTTTTCATTTTTTTCGTCTCTTGTGTCGTTTTTTCAAAAATGTAATATTTTTATTTTTAATGCTATTTTACATGATTAAAACAAAAAATACGCGTCCTATAAAAAAATATTGATTGCAAATGGTAGCTCTTTTTTGGATCAGCAACTTTTGCCTATCAGGGGAGAGCGGGGCACTGACGTCAGGGCGGATAAGCTGGGCACCCCTCTAAAAACTTGTAAAACAAGTAAAAAAATTCAATTTCTATTTTATTGGCATCTACTAATTGTATAGTTGTATTTGAAATCTATTAATTAGTTAATTTGTAAACAATTTAATAAAATTCCAGTTATTGAAATTTGGAGCATAAAAATCGGATGCGCCATCGAATTTCGAACTTTCGGGAAAAGGAAAAATAAGTATCAATAGTCCTTAAAACTGGATTTATTGCAAAGTTTGAAACTCGAACTTTAATTTATTATTTTTTAATCACTTCTCTCAAACATGTAGTTAAATAGTTATTTAAAAAATAAAAAAAGTATCGAGGTGGGGCAGAGATCGGCACCCTAAGGTGGGGCACGACATGTCACACTCGCGCTGTTCTAAGCTGTGTTTAGAGATAACAGCTGATTTTTAACCTCAAATTTAGTTTCAATTCTGTGATTGCTAGGATGTAATACCAGGTGTAAATATTTGTCCAGTTGTAAGTTGTTTTAAGTAGAAACAAATGGTGCGTTATTATAAAAAGAAAGAAAAAATTTAGTTATACAGATGGTTAATTGAAATTGGCTATTGATTGTGTAACTAATGGGGAATCCATCAAAGGTACAGCAGCAAAGTATGGTATACCTAGATCGACTTTGCAATTCCACTTTAAACATGTCTCTAGTCCTCCCAATGAAAAAAGTATTTTTTACATTAATTTACTGCTATTCTATTTTACTTTTGTTTATTTAGTATTTTAATATTTATCAGCTGGTTTCAAAAGAATATTTACCGACATGGGAAGTAGGTTATCGATCTCGCTTTTGTTCGCGAGGTTACCGTGCCATTTGTGCCCCACCTGGTTGACATTGTCTGCCCCGCAGAGACCATCTGTGCCCCACTTTGACGCCTGCTTATTTTGATTTCTACAAATTAAACGCGTTCATTAAAAATTTTTATTCGAATTGAATTTCATTTATAAGCATTCGTTTTAGTTGATGCTTTTTTCGATAGTGTGAAAAATACTATTATTGCTAAGAAATTCACTCAAAGTTAGGGTGCCGCCCGTGCCCCGCTCTCCCCTAGCTTTTTTTTCGTAGGGTATCGCCCATATATTACGTAAGCCGTTTTTCTTTTGTTTAAATAAAGACGATAATAGAATTGCTGTGAAGTTGGGGACACAACGATACAAACAAAAGAAAAACGGCTTACGTAATATATGGACCATCCCTAGCTTGTGTCGTTTGTCCAAAAATTTTTATTTTATTTTTAATTTTTTTTTCACGATAAAAAAAACCGCGCATCCTATCAGAAAGTGATCCCTATAACGCAGATCTTCTTTGAATGCACAATTTTTGTCAATTCATCTTTTTTCGCATCTTGCGTCGTTTTCCCAAAATTAAATTTTTTAATTGTTAATGTTATTTTTCACGATTAGAACAAAAACTACGCATCATATCGAAAAATGATTGATAAAAAATTTGTAAATCTTTTTTGGGTGAACAATTTGTGCCCATTCATCTGTTTTCGTATCTTGTATAGTGTTATATATAGTTGTTTGGCTTAAGAATTTTATTTTCGTTTTATTTTTTTTTATGTTTAGTTTTGTAATTTGGTAATTTTTGGTAATTTGTCAATTCTTTCGAAAGTTATGGTGCCAAGTGACTAAAAAATACAGACACACATATACACAAACACAGCCACACAGAAAGACACATTCGAGAAAACGTGTTTTGCGGGTTCAGAAGGTCTAAGAACGTGGACATTTGACACAACCGGGGGCGGATGGGGGACGACATTTTACACAAATCTAATGGCTTCTCTGATGAGAATGTAAAAAATTATAGCATCACTATTCGGTCCAAGAGCGATGCTTTACATTCCACAGGATATACATTTGTAATAATTATCTATTTTTGAACGAAGTTTATTGATTCAATAGTAAATGTATTGAGAATAGGAGGAGACCGACAAAAGTGGCAAAAATTCGATTTTACGTTGAATTTGTCTGAAACTTTGTATAAGTAGGTTTTCAGGGTCGCTGATTTCGAATCTGACGCCAGCAATTACAAATTTGAAACGGCGGATAAAGTTATAAAATTCTTACATATTGGTCTGAAATATGGTATAAGGGAGTATTTGGGATCGCTTATTTCAAATTTGACGACAAAAATTACGAATTTAAAATGTTGGATCCAATATGGCGACCAAAATTGCAAAATTGTATATATTTGTATGAAACTTGGTATAAGGGGTCGTGCACATAATACGTCACACGTTTTTCTTTTGTTTATATCGTTGTATCTCTTTTGGCTTCAAGGCAATTTTATTCTCGTATCTATTTAAACAAAGGAAAACCGTGTGACGTATTATGTGCACGGTCCCTAAGGGATTTTTTTGGGGTCGCTGATTTCGAATTTGACGTCAAAAATTACAAATTAAAAATGGCGGATAAAGTTACAACATTTTTACATATTTGTCTGAAATATGGTATAAGGGGTTTTTTTGGGGGTTGCTGATTTCAAATTTGACGTCAAAAATTAGAAGAAAAAATGTTTTTAAAATAATTAGTGGAGTCTAAAGGCCAACCTTTCCGGCGAAAGACCCTCAGAAATGCAATCACATTAACATTTGCAGGATAATGACAGGCGTATTGATAAAATAACGCATACATTTCTTTGATGCAAATATTGATAAATGTAATAATAATAAGTATGCAAATATTAATAAATAGTTTTGCAAGGTTATCATTTTTTTTCTAATTTGTGTATGGCTACTGATGAGAAAATAATAAAGAACAAATTCAAATATACATGCATTATGAAATAAGATTTAATATTTTGAAAATCGATCTACAGCTAAAAATTTTGAATATTTTTTTAACATTTGTTGTTACTAACAACATTATACCTAAATAAATGTTGCAAACCTTTGGTAAACCCTGCTCCGATATACACTTATGTGTGCCCTATGTTCACTTTTTCCAGATACGTAGGTTGGGTTTTTGCCAATTTTACGGGTCTCATGGTCCACTGTGGCTTGTCCAATATTGGACAGGCGCCGTGTAAACACCCCATGCATGGTCCAATATTGCACCAATGACGAGTCTTGGGAATTTTCAATTGGGATCTCGCTGATATTTCTTCCAGTTGAACATGTACCATAGGCGTAATGCTTGGCCCATATTAGCCATGTGCCGGGTAAACACCCCATGCATGGTCCAATATTGCGCCAATCTGGGTCTTGGCAGTTTCCCATTGAGATCTCGCTGATTTTCATCTTGCAAATTTTCTCTCAGTAGGAAGTCTACCATAGGCTCAATTCTTGGCCAATATTGGCCAGGCTATTGGTGTAAGCACCCCAAGCTTGGTCCTGTATTACACCAGAAATGAGTCTTGGCAAATTTCCACTGGGATCTCGTTAATTTTTATCTAAGTATTTTTACTTTACTCGATAAAGCAATATAAGTTCATCATGTACTTGTGTAGACAATACTCTATTTTTGTATAAACTTCCTAAACTTTTACCGACAAAACACTGAAATAATAAGCGCAGGAACTCCAAATTCACTGCTTACCCCTGAGTGAAATTACTCCGTTATTTTGACTTATTTAATATCGATAGAATTGAAACGATTACAGAGTTTACAAGCAACATAATCACCATTTTTGGCATCATTCTCGACTCTTGTTCAACTACTTTTTTCTTTCGTTTTCTATGTAAGGTATAGCAATTACTATTTTCCTTATCACTGCTGTCTACGCTACTACTTTTGAAACATGCGGAGTGCATCCAACGGTTACTAAATGCGCACATTTTTCTAATAATTCCTTTCCTTGCTACTCCGAAACAATAAACACATTTATTGCGCATATCTTCTGATTTCATTATAAGTGTTTCTACTATTTCATGTCTATATACGACTGGATCGAATGATAAATTGAATTTAACGTTATTACCAACACAATATAT
>CAKNWT010319791.1:0-11353 GCA_932066315.1 Andricus coriarius
GGAATTAATTAAATTCAAGGAATTCATGAAATTTAATGATATCACGGAATTCACTGAATTTACGAAATTCATGGAATTTAAGGAATTCATGAAATTGAAGGAATTAATTAAATTCAAGGAATTCATGTCATTCACGGAATTCATGAAATTCACGGAATTAAAGGAATTCACGGAAATCATAGAACTCAGGAAATGAATGGAATTCAAGGAATTATTGGAATTCACGGCATTCATGGGAATTCATGAAATCCATTATTCATGATTCACGAAATTCATGGAATTCATGTAATTCCTGGAAGTCAACAAATGTATGGAATTCAGGGAATTCACAGAATTCATGGAATTCAATGAATTTAAGTCATGAATGGAATTAAAGGAATTCACGAAATTCACGCATTTCGTGGAATTCATGAAATTCGTGGAATTCACGGAATTCGTGAAATTCGCGGAATTTATGGAATTCACGGAATTCATGGAATTCTCGGAATTCACAGAATTCAGGAATATACGGATTCGTAATAAGATTGAAGTTTTAAACAATTGAAACAATGCATTCTCTAAATCAATTGAGTTTGCTATCGCGGATCATTTATCAATCTGAAGTTAGCAAACTGAATAAGACAAACTGATTTTAAAATAGACTATTTGTGAGATCATTTTAGAACGTTCCAAAAAGGATCCCGGATAAAAATGAATGTCTATTTTTACTGTGCAGTTGCTTTAGTTTCCTAAATGCATTGGAATTTTCCGAGCATTTCTAGCAGCGTAGTCAGCAACTCCATCCGGCAAATCGAGTTTTATTATTGGAATTTAATCTAACTTTCTATGATTGAACCTTATAATTCTATATGGAAACATCTCTAATTTCGTAAAAAATTCCAATTCAACTCAATTTAGTTCACAAATTTGCAGATACGAAGTACTTCATATATTTTTCTACCTGGATCTAAAAAATGTAAATTGCATTGATGGTGCCTATGAATAATGTACACTATTCTCTTTGTATAATTTACTCACTGGAATTTGTATGATCATAAAAAGTTTTTATGAGAGTTCTCTCGTCTATAAAAAGACATTTCAAAAAATGCATATCAAATATTATTTAAATTCGTTATTACGGGATATTTGGAATATAAATTAATCCTTCAGAAAAAGGATACAATGTCTTTGATCGTAAAAATATGATTATTTTTTTATTAATTGTAAATAATTCAGCGACAATACGCGTTCAGGATATTGCATTATATCGTCGCTTAATAACTGGACACTATGGGTTAGCGCTAAGCGCAATTTTATTACTCACATAATCATAAACGACTCACACAGATGATTTTCATAACGAATCGTCCAACTCGGATCCGGTTATTTAGCGAATTCAGCAAATTACACGATTCGAATGTAAATTAACTGGGCACATAATAGGTACGTTCAGGGAGTATTCAACAATCAAAATCGATAATAATTAATCAACTCGTGTCGCACTTTCTGTCTTTTAATAAGCGCCTCTGATTTAACTCGCGAGTTATTCGGTTTGCAATCGGGTCAGAGGTTCGCCCAAGCAGGTTTAATTTTATTTTAATTGAAGCTTAATTAGGTTTGATAGAGAAAGAGCACAAATTTATGGAAAGGTACAATTAGCTAAAGCTACAAATGAATTTATTTAAAAAAGTTGTTTGCTCCTCCTACCCCGGTAAATAGGGAGATTTTTCAAAATTGGGGAATAAGACGGGAATAAATTCTTTCAAATAAAATTATGCAGTGATATAATATTGAATTCGATATGAAACTCATTAAACTGCTAAGATTTTATGTCGAAATATATTGTATGGTCAATAATATACTTGAATTTACAACCAAATAGTTGAAAATGGAATAGTTAACTTATTGCTCAAAAAAATTAATCTTGAATAAAGTGAAGAAAATTCCACCAAATAGCTGGATTTTTAAACAAAGAGGTGATTCAAAACAAAATAATTTGCAATTAACCGGTTGCATTAACAACCATACAATTGAACTTTTAAGCAATAGAGACAAATTTGCAACAAAATACTGAATTTTTAACCAAGAAAGATAACTTTTCTACCACAAAAGATGAATTTTCAATCCAAAAGGACGAATTTTCAGCAAAACTGTTGAATCTTAGACCAAAAAGGATGATTTCAGCTAAATAGTTCAACTTTTAATAAAGAACATACATTTCTTATAAAAATAATTAAATATTTAACTAAATAGTTGACTTCATAACCTACAAAGATGAATGTTCAACTGAGAAGATTAATTTTTTACCATATTACGAATTTCCAATCAAATTCATGAATATTCAACCAAGTAGGTAATTTTTCAATTTCACTTCAACTTCAAAAAGAAACGAATTTTCAATCAGTCGAATTAAACAAAAAAGACGAATTCTTAACAAAATAGTTGAATCCTCAACCAAATAGATGCATTTTCAAACCAGACAGATTAATGTTCAACTAAAAAAGATAACTTTTCCGCCAAATGGAAATCTTAAAAAAAATGCATTTTTTAAGGAAGTAATTCAACTTTTAGTCAAGTAGTTGGATTTTCAGCCCAAAATATGAATTTTCAACAAAAAAGATAATTCTCAAACAAATAGTTTTATTCTCTAACAAATTGTTGAATTTTCAAGCCAAAAGACGAATTTTCCAGAAAAAAGTTGAATTTCCTACCCGAAAATATCAATTTTTAACGAAAATGAGGAAGCTTCAACAAAAAAACAATCAATTTTTTATGAAGTGGTAAAACCCTTTACCACAGTGATTATAGTTCAACTGAAATGATGAATCTTCAACAAAAAAATTAATTTTCAACAAAAGAGTTAAACATTCAACAAAAAAGATGATTTTTACCCAAAAACATTCTTTCTATACCAAAAAAGAAGAATTTTCAACCAAATATTGTAATTTTTAACTAAAAGAGATAAATGTTCAACCGAAAACGGAATAGTTAAATTCTCAGTTAAAAAAATTAATTTTTGACTAAAAATGAAACCAATTTTCAACAAAGTAGTTGCATTTTCCACCAAAGAGATGAATTTTCAACCAAAACAATTTTTCACAAAGTAGTTCAACTTTTAAACAAGTAAATGAATTTTTGACCAAAAAGATGGAATTTTTAACCAAAAGAGATGAATTCCGAACAGAAAATATAATAAGAGACTTTTCTATAAAAAAGTTTAATTTTAACGAAAAAAAGTTGGATTTTCTGAGTGTACTCTATTGGGTCAGTTCGCAACTAAGCGTAAAAATAAAAAAAAATGGGAAGTATCTTGAAAACAGGGAAAAAAGGAAAAATTGTTCAAAAAAATGGGAAGCGACATCAAAGAGCTCCTAAAATTACTTTTTCACGGAGTTCAGAGCTTTCTCATTATCTATTAAGTAAATAATAAAATTATTCTTACTACAAAATTGCTTTCACGTTTTTTGATATTTTTTAAATTTGATAGAGCCTTAAAGCTCGGGTGCCCGTAAATCGATAGCATAAAAAATATTCTAATTATAATTTGTTTGCGACGCAGTATATCAGTATGCTGTATTCTGCTCGATGAATATTTATCGCTGGTGCGCTGGCCTTTTCCGGAATAAGAGGAACAGCTAGATTTTTTGAATCTCCATCAAACTCGACGACGAAAAGCATGTAATATAGCGCACTTTTTTAATATCACGATAAATCGTACAACGAGAGCCAGGCTTATGGCGGTTTCATATACTTGCACTAGAAATATATTGGAAAATAATTGTTTTATTTTTATATAAAAATCGGAAAATTGAACAAATTATTATTGAAAAAATGGTTCTGATAAATTCTTTTGATAAATCTTCAATAATATTTAGAATTTTTTTGAACAGCGGTTGGTCCAAAATTATATAGATAACATTTTTTTTCGAGAGTTTGAGTTTGAGTCAACTCTCCCGGAAATCTCATCAGATTAACATTGGAAAATTTTTCATCTCGTAAAAATATGATTCACGTTTCACCAAAAAACTGAAATTGACAATTTTAACACAAATTGACAGATGTGATACTTGTTCTTCCACTTTTCGTCATACATTTTTATATATTACTACCCCTTTCTGTAACAAATTCGTATTTTTATAAATATTGTTTTCTCATAGAGGGAGATTCGTGATGACCTAAATTTTCAAATCTCCTTTTTTGACATATTTCGATATAATTCGACACCAGGAGTTCAAAAATACAATTTTTTTTTCAAATGTCCATGTGTATGTGAACTTTTTTCTGTTCACCGCCATATCTCGAAAAGTAAAATAGCCATTTAGAAAGGTTTTTTTAGTTTAGAAATTAACAAAAAATTAACTTGTTTATATGAGAAAAACTTCTTTGATATTCAGAATACATCAATATGTCTTGTGTATTTGTTGGCGTCTTCGAGATGCATCGATCGACCTATTGTTGAAACCTTATGACCTACCAGTACCAATTTATGAAATTTCAAAAAATGGTTTACGCTGAATACGAATTCAAGGTCAAAATTCGAAATTTCAAAATGGTTAATCCAATATGGGGACTAAAATTTTTGAAAAATCCAATGAGTTGACAGATTTGAATGAAAATTGGTATTATGGGGTTATTTGGGTCGCTGTACATGAATTTAAGGTCAAAATTCGAATGTTTGAAAGTGCTAATCCAATGTGGCGATCCGCCATATTGGATTCGCCATTCTGAATTTTGGAATTCTGATGCCAGATTCGAGCTCAGAGACCGAAAAAACTTCAATACACCAAGTTTCATGAAAATGCGTCAATTTTGCGTAATTTCGATCCGCCATTTTGAATTTTTGAATTCTGATATCATATTCGGATTCAGAGGCCCAAAGAACATTTGTGTACCAAGTTTCATGATAATCAAAATCGTATAAATCTATTTATTTCACATGACGCATATTGCTTCAAACGCACTCTTGGCCATTTTTTTTGACGCATTATGCGTCACACACTGTCAACGGGTTGAATGACAACAATACTATATATAGTGTATTTGTTCGCTTCTTTGAGATTTATAAATAAAAAAAAAAGATATTATTTATCTTCGTGATATGAGGAAAACTTTTTTAATATTGGGAATACAACATTAATTTATATGATGTATTTGCTCGCGTCTTCGAGACGTACCGATATTCCAATTGAAGAACCTTTAATGGTCTACCATAACATATCAATATTATTTAACATTTTTTAACAAAATTATTTACCTTGTTTATAAGAGGTTTTTTTTATACTGAGAATATGACAGTACTGCATTTGATTTAATGGTTCGTCTTAGAGAGTAAAAAAATTATATTGTTTACTGTAACAGAACACATCGATTGGCATTTCGTTTCTTTCGTTAGAGTAAAACATCTTTTTTATGAGAGAAGAAATTTATTTTATACCTATAAGGAAGCAAAATTCTCATAAAATGAGCACAAATAAATACACTTATAGTACTTCGCAGTGGTATTTTTTCTTGTTAGACCCATTTTTTTCTTTAAAAAAAGTTTGAAATTTATATTTTTTTAATCAATGCGGTAATTTGTTATTGTTAAGATCCATGCTTTTTGTTACAATCATTATTCGAGTATTTAAATAATTTACCTATAAAAGAGTAATTGTGTCATTTTGAAGGAAATGCGATTAAAGAGTCTGATTTTTTTGACTAAATTTGGTTAAGTATGCCGCTTATTGTTAAATATTTAAATATAATACAAATGATTCAAATAATTATTATTTGTTTAAACAATTTTTTTAAGAAGTGAATATTAATTAATTATTTGAACAATTGGTAAATTCTAGAAGCAAAGATCAGTCTTCCTGTCAATGACTTTAGTTGTCCGATTAAATGTAAAAAAGTACTATCCAATTACAGAAAAGAGAAAAACAGAGATTACATGTATTAATTTAATGGAAATTATTCGTTGGAGAATCTCCAACAAACTCTGATATTTTGTGGGTGATTCTAAAACCAATCAATTCAGATTATTAAATTTTCCATTTAGGAAAAGAAAACAATCCAACCTATTCAAATGCATTTCTAAATAAATTTCTAAAATTCAAAACATTCTTTTTACAATAACTTACATACAGAGAAGACTTATTTCAATAAAATTGAGTTAAAATATGTAAACTCAATTTAAAAGAAATCTAAAAAATTATTCATAAGCAAACCCTGCAGATTTGATAGAATCGTAAGATTAGTGTCTCTATTTAACATTTTTAAATTAAGATAGAAGCAAAATCCATTTTATCATGAATAACAAAATCATGATTCACAATCAAAAAATAAACTTCCAAAAACCTCACGTTTTGGCTCATTAGAGACAAGAATAATATAATGAAAAAACAGGGGAAAAGTCAACCAAAAACCAACCTCTCACTTTTTCCTTTCTCCGTCCTTTTTATACTACGAGGGGACCAATATGCTTCGAGGTCAATTTGGACCTCATCTTCAGGGTTTAGTTATAAGGAATAACTGAAGGTATGAAAAATCAATATACCTGTAAAGAAAATATTTAAAACAGTATATTTATTGAGAAATTGTTTGTTTTATAAAGAAGAAATCTTTCTATTATGGAGTCAAAGAAAATTACTGTAACCAGTTAATTACTCTATCCCATACTTTGTTATATCTTGAGAGGTCCCTTTTTAAATTAATAGCTTTGGTCCCCTCTCTCTTTATAAATAACAGCTCCATGAATTCTCTCTTTTTCTGACTTTTCTCATGATAAAGAATTTTAATATCATTCCAATTAAAATCATGACCATGTGTAATTGTATGCTTAGAAAGGACTGGATGATATCTGGGACTTCTGTGAACATTATTTTCATGTTCGTTTTTCCTAAGTCTAAGTGCCCTTTTTGTCTGCCCTACATAAACTGCATTGCAATCTTTACAATTAATTTTGTAAATTACACCTTTTTCTCTAGTGTTTCATATTTATCCTTTCCCAATTTTATAATCATATTGTTCTTAAAAGGAACTCTATAAATAGTAAGTAAACCCAATTTTCCCAGCAATGACTTCAAGATCTTCGAGATTTTGCCAAAATATGGGAGAAGAACAGTATTAAATGTTTTATAATCTGCTCTGTCTACTTTGTTTTGATAATTGTTTTTATTTGTAATGTAATTTATTCTGTTCTGCGCATGTTTTTCAATGAACTCAAAAGGGTAATGATTTTGAAAAAGAATTTGTTTACAAATTTAGATATTTTTTCATGGAAAATTGGATGCGATAATTTGAGAGCTCTATCAATTAAATTTTTAATAATTTCTATTTTGTTTTCAATAGAGTGGTTTGAGAAAAAACTAAGTATTCTTCCTGAACAAATAGTTTTCCTATACCAGTCAGTGATAATATTGTCTTGGATGTATACTATTAAACGCATTAAGAAGGGAGTTTGCATTATTTTTATGTACTCTAAGTACTGAATCATCTACATATCTTGCATAAAAATCAATATTAAAATCAATTTTTTGGAAAACTTCATTCTCTAAATCTTTCATAACAATTTCAGCTAAAATAGGAGACAATACTGATCCTATGGGAGTTCGAAACTTTTGTTTATAAAAATTAGAAGTAAACAGTATGAAAAACATATTTTATAGCATCAAGAAATTGTTTTTTCGGAATTTTAGTATTACTTTCAATCAAATCCCAACGTTTTTGTATGGAATATTCAACTCTTTCATAAGGGATATTTGGGAATATAGCTATTACATCAAAAGAGACAAAAATGTGATCAAAGGTATTATTACACTGTCAAGTAGTTTTTAAAAAGCATGACTATTTTTAATTGATGTTTTTGAGATTTGTATTGATTTTTTAATAATTTGACTCAATAATTCTTTCAATTTTCTATTTGGAGAATATATTATTGAAATTACTGGTTTAAGAGGGTATTCAGTTTTCTGAGCTTTAACAAGGCCATAGGCTAATGAAAGATTAGTACTCGTTGTATTAATATCACATCTTTTTATATTATTACCTAAGTGTTTATTAGTTCTCATTCTGTCTAGAATTTTAAAAGTCCCTTTTTCAAGCATTTTCGTGGGATCATTAGGAATCAATTGAAAACTATCTTTATCATTAAAGATATGCAACATTTTTTGAATATAAACATCCTTATATGAATCGCTACTGTAATACTTCCTTTAACTGATTTTGTGATCATTCATTCCGGATGATTTTTCAGGAAAATTTTTGCTTCAATTAAACCCTTATTCAACTTATTTTCTAACAAAGTTCTTGAATTATCATTATATAAAAAATCATTAGATAAACCCATGAAATGAGATCTAAATTCATTAATTTTATTCTCAGGTATTTTTTAAATATTGGATTAAATGTCTTTAATGATTTCAAGTAACTGAATATAGTTTTTCCCCCAAATTTGTTGCTAAAACCATTACCTAATTTCAAAATGTTAATAATTCTGTGTGGAATAATTACATTAGAAATATTCAAAAACCAAAGGTCTGGCTGATCTTGAAAAAGAACTGAGTGAATGTTTAAATGCAATTTTCGTACATCTCCTTGCTCCTTAAGAGTGTTTAAAATTTTTCGATCATGTTTTATATTATCTTAAGGGCATTTTTATTAAGTCTTGTTTCCCTTTCAAAGCATTCTTTGATAATAAATGAGGGAACTTGTTGATCTAATTTTTCTATAATATGTTTTATCTTGACATTCAAAGAATGTATCTGTGAATGGCAATCTTTAATAGTTAGATTCAAAAGAGACTTTTTAAATTTTTCAGTATTTTCATTCAATTTTTCTTTCTTTCTCTTGTTTTTAAATTCGAAAATAACCTTTTTATATTGATGTCAAACATTTTCTTAGGGAAAACTCCATGTATTTTGCATTTAATCAGAAAGTCTTGTTGTGACATTGTTGATTTTAATTTTTTACTAATTAGGTAAAATTTTTTGATATTTTTCACTGGTCTTTCGATCACATCAATCCCATTACCCCAATTTCTGTGTATTTCGCTAAAATCCATTTTTCTCACAAAAACAATCAATTTGAAAAAATAAAAAAATATACATGACCCTCTTCTATTTCTAAAAAAAGGTGAACTCCCTGTATTCTTCTTCTTTTGAAAAATCCAAAATATACGTTTTACGTTTTTCTCCTTTGCACACTCAGGAAACCACTATTTAAAAATTTAATGATTGTTTAAACTACAATGTAAGAATTACAAAACTTTATGCTAAAACGGATTTCGTTTTAAACTTAATTTAAAAAATTTAAATAGAGACACTAAACTTATGAATCTATCCAATCTGCAGGGTTTGCTTATTAATTCTTGAGATTTCTCGTAAATTGAGTTTACATAATTTACCCCAATTTTCTTGAAAAAAGTCTTCTTCTTATGTAAATTTTGTAAAAAGAATGTTTTGAATTTTAGAAATTTATTTAGAAATGCATTTAAATAGGTTGGATTGTTTTCTTTTCCTAAATGGAAAATTTAATAATCTGAATGGATTGATTTTAGAATCACCCGCAAAATTTGAATAGTTAATATTTGTTTAAACAATTTTTTTAGCAAGTGAATAATCATTAATTATTTGACCAATTGGTAAATTTCAGAAACAAAAATCAGTCTTCCTGTCAATGACTTTAATTGTCCGATTAAACATAAAAAAGTACTGTTCAAATAGTTAGTAAGAAAAAAAATCAAAGAAAAGTCAAAATTCAAGTTGATTTAGTGGAAATTATTCGTTGGAGAATCTCCAACAAACTCTGATAATCTCCCGCAAAGTGAGTTTAAACCGAGAAACGTGAATCACATTTTTTCTAAAACAAAAAGTTCCCCATGTTAATCTTATGGGATTTTGCGGTTAGGGGGGCATTTTTGCCTGGAAACCTTATAAAATGACGGGAGGGGGGGGGGGGGTTACATGCTCTCAAGTCATTTTTTTGGACCACCTTAATGTGTAGAATGTAGAATTATAGAATACTGAGGTGTGGGTCTTATGGGAAATTTCCTCCCTTTCCCTCATTAGACCCCACTCTGCAGCCCTTGTGGAATTTATTCGCACCGGACGCATTCAGCTATCTAAAGCAGAATGACCTTCTCTCCCGCTGGCGATGTATGTTGTTTGCGAGGCCGTCGTCTATTCGGCATGAATTAAAACATAAATTTCAATCAACCGGGCAGAGGCATTTATACTCCCTTTTCGATCCATAGTTCTCCTCCATGCTCTTGTACGCATATGGAAGTCGCCATATAGCTGCAGGCGTCCATGAAAATCGACAAAATCATTACTCCAGTTCCAGATCCGATTAAAGCAAATTGTAACTTTCGAGCTTCCATTCCACGCCTACTTTCCACTGACCATTCGTACCCTCGGGCTATAATATCTATAATTTTCCAATAGCCGATATTCCAAAAAATTTTCAAATGTAAAAAAGGTAATTTTCATAAAGGCTATTTGCACCGAGAAATCGATAACTGCATGTTAAAAACACCCCTCTTGGAGTGATCGTCTAAAACGACCACTCTTGCGTTGGTGGTCTAAAAGAAGCACTGTGTTTTTTGAGTTGGCCCCTCGTTTTAGCACGTATATTTACACGGCAAACAGCAGATAGGTTTAGTAATTATTACTCTATTTAAAAATATTTGGAATTCACGCATTTCAACGAATTCACGGAATTCGAGGAATTCACGGAATCCGAGGAATTCGGGGAATTCACGAAATTCAAGAAATTCACAGCATTCAAGAAATTCACGGATTTCAAGAAATTCACCGAATTCAAGGAATTCAAGGAATTCAAGGTATTCACGGAATTCCCGGAATTCAAGGAAATCATGAAATTCGCGGAATTCTAGGAATTTAAGGAATTCATGAAATTCACGGAATTCTAGGAATTCAAGGAATTCATGAAATTCAAAGAATTCATGAAATTCGCGGAATTCTAGGAATTCTAAGAATTCAAGGAATTCTAGGTATTCAAGGAATTCCCGGAATTCAAGAATTCAAGGAATGCAAGAAATTCACAGAATGAAATGAATTCACGGAATGAAAGAAATTCACGGAATTCAAGAAATTCGCGGAATTCAAGGAATTCATGGAATTAATGGAATTCTGTGAATGACCCAAATTCCGTAAATTTCCTGAATTCTTTGAATTTCCTGCGTCCTTTGAATTCCGTGAATTCCTCGAATTTCTTGAATTCCTTGAATTCTGCGAATTCTGCGAATTTCGTAAAATCCCCGAATTCCGTGAAGTCCGCGAATTCCCTGAATTTCTTTAATTCCTGGAATTTCGTAAATTCAGCGAACTCCTTGAATTCCTTGAATTCCTTGAATCCCATGAATTGCTTGAAGTAG
>CAKNWT010319803.1:0-12335 GCA_932066315.1 Andricus coriarius
GCGGATCTGTATGCTTCCCCTCCTGCATCAGAATTTCACGACACACTGCACTCCTGAAGTAATGAATGGAAATGATGTTTGCCCATCAGGTGGGACTTTAATTCTACTCTGAATATAATAAATAATTTATTTAACCTGGTTGAGATTAAGCATGTAAAATTAATCAATTCTACACCATTTGAACTACTTTAAACTTAGTGAGCATATAAACTGATTTCCTGGAATAAATTTAATTATCGCAGTTGACAGAAACGGGAGGATAGAACTGTCTAGAGAACAAACTGAAAACTCATTACCGCTGATTTTAGCTTCCGGTGAGTTAGCTTTCGTTTGTATTCCGAAAATTTTACTCCGATTTAAAAATGAAGAAAATAAAGAGCTTGAAGAGGGGAAACAATGCGCATCGTACAAACGCCATATAGTTGACGATTAGCCTCATTTCCTAACTGCATCGGGGAAAACCTCTGCATTTTACACCAATGGAGAGGACAACGGGAAGGTGTGGAAAAGTCTCCCAGCCGCGAGAGACAAAAGGGTTTCGCGCTCTGTTGGCCCTCCTCTAGCTTCTGATCGGCTGACATAAATATTGCCCAGAAAGCATTGTTCGCGAAAACAATGATCCCAGACGACTCTCAATTGTTTACTACACTCATCTTTTACCGCCCGCTGGATATCTCACGCTGCATGCTTGCACTTTTGATGTTCGAATATCCACCATTCAGGCGCGGATCTATGGCGAAACCGGCGATCGCCCCCCAGAAAACTTTTCTGGCTCCGCAACTACCACCATTGTCTATTTGTGAGAAAACGTTTATGAATCTTATTCGAAATTTTTAAACAACTGAAGGGTATTTTGTGAAAAAAATCTATTTTTTAATTTGGTTCATATTAAGATAGAGCTTTATTATGGTAGCTAAGATATAAAAGAAGATTTTTAGATATAAGGGAACACTCCCCAAAAAGTCTTCAATTTTGTCCAAAATCGGCTGTACATTTTTCTTAAAGTTTTTTGATAACGCGTGATACATTTCCACTATTAGTAAACCACTCAAAAATGAACTCTGAATTGTAAAAAGATTGAAATACCACCCATCTAAATTAAAAAACACCCTTCTTTAAGAACAAAAAATTAATTCTCTAGCTTCTTCCAGTTTTAAGTTTTCTCTGATAATATGTATATAATAATAACTTGCCTTATATAGGTGGTTATATATGGTGTAGAAAATTTAAAACTCAGCTCTAAAAATGTAAAATGAACAAAAAAATTAATTCCCGAGCTTCTTCCAGTTTTCAGTGCAGATATTTTATGTTCTTCAGTTGGGAAATAGATTAACTGTCCTAAACCACAAAAAATTAATCAACAAATTTCATGTAAGTTGCATATAAAAGGTTCTTGAATAATGTATAATAATATCTTGTAATATATAGGTTGCAAAAAACAACCCTCAAAATTCATAGAACATCCCAAAACGTTAGGATATCATATTTTCTCGAATCATCTGAACATCTGGCTTTTCATGAGTCGGCGCGTTCACCAATTATGCCACTGAGACCTCGATAGAACACCGAGAAAAATAGTCGATACTCAATTTTTTGTTCTTAAAAGGGGTTGCTTCATTAATTTCAAGAGGTGGTATTTCAAACTGAAAACAGCTTTTTGTTTTATTACCTTTGTCGTAAAGGCAGTTTATCATTTTGAAGAAAAGCAAGATAAATAAGTTGAATGCATGTTTATATGAGAAAATATGATTCTTTACGTTTCAGGGTGGTTCGTGCTCCTTAAGGGTGGTTTTACCACTTATATATTTCCCGAGACCTTTTCATACGTACTTTAAAAAAAAATTATTAAATTAAATAGAAAAATCTATAATTAAACCTTCAAAGGAGTAATTTTTCACCCATGAGGGTGTTCTAGGACGACAGTTTTATAAACAAAATTTTTTGAGAGATTATTCCAATTGGATTTCACGAACTGTCAAGTCTTGTAAGTAATTTCACTGAAAAATGGAAGAAGATCGTGAATCGGTTTTTTGTTCTTGAAAAGAGTTTTATTTATACTTAAAGAAATCTCATCTGGTCTCAAAAGAATATTTCGTGATACAAATGAAATCTTCTTTTACATTTAAAGTTAAAGAGAGTTTTCATTTGTCTCCAAGGAATTCTTTTGCGAAAAATTTTATCAGTTTGCGACAAACTTGACCTAGTCTTGCAGTTAAATAATTCTATTTAACAAAAAGAGGTCGCGAGATCTTCACCATGTCCATATACTTATTCTAAACGATTAGTAATTAAAATTGTAAACACTTGTATGGATGAATGATTGAGCATGATTTCTCATTATATTGAAAATTAACCATTGTCTCTTTAAATGATATCGTTACGATTTTATTATCTGCTATTTCGTATTCTTTGATTGCTATGTAATAAACGTCTATTATCGTATGACTCATGCCTTCTCTTTCTCGTTATTGTGTCATTCTAATTCAATTAAATAAAATTAATTCTTCGAAGTTAGATCAATTAGTAAAATTCTAATCTCAGTAAAATCTAATTTCTGAAAAAATTGAAAGTGACAATAAAGAAAAATCTGTAACGATTTTGGAGCCTGAACAACGGACATGGGTTTTTAGGGAATGATAATATTTCTAATTTAAGTAAAATTTAAATGCTACTCCAATAAATATAAGATATAGAGGGTTTCCGCCTGGAAAATAACTAGTAACGCCTGAATGAAGAAAAAAAGGAATTCTTTTGATGAATTTTCAGTAAAATGAAATGAAGCAGATAACATGAGACAGAAAACGATAAATAATTTACAAGCTGAAATTGAGGATTTGGGGTGGTTATACGTGTGAAGAAATCACGAGGTTGCGAAAACTAAACAATCAGAAACCTTACCATGAATAGAGGGATGATGCGATCCACGTTATAAATAATTTGATAACCGACATAATAACGCTGATTTAGACTCATCTTAATATAATTATATCATACAGCAACTTCTACCCAGAGCACGTAAAGCGTTGACTGCCATCGATTATTCTGAAGTAAATAAAATTACACTAGTTGCTCTTGATTTGACTTATGAAATACGTGAGAATGGTCGAAAGCGTCAACAAAATCAAAATTAACATAATAATTCCGGAAATAAAGATTTCAATGAAAAGCAATCTTATGGGCCATAGCATAAAGGTTTGAGTGTTCCACCTCCCACTTTCGCAAAATCAACTAATTTAAACTAAATGAAGATGCGGTGTGTTCGGGTTCGGGTGCGCGTCAGGGGCCTTATGAGTTTTTTAGGGACCTACAAATAACGCCATAAATCAGCCTGACAAAAGGAAACTACCCAAATACTGAAAAATACAAAAATGTTTAATGCTACTAGATTTCGTTTTTATTTTTCCAGTTCCTGTTCTGGCACCGAAAGTCAAATCACTTTTTTTTTTAAATAATTTTACAAATATTTAATAAATTAGGGAAAAATGTTAGAATTTCCAGTCTCATATGCTTAACTTGTAACAACTTGAACTGATGGAAAATGACGAGAATAAACAAACAGATTCTTTTGAATGTCAAAATTGGCGATTTAAGAAAATCTATACCATTTCTAGTAGTTTCCGGTTTATCGTAGTAAATTATTTTAGATAATGATTGGATATTAGATAATAGAGTGACACTTACTTATATGATGAGAAACGTGTCAAAATTAACAGGTAATTGTGTTGCCGCGGAGTTGGTCTTTTACGGCCGAGTTTCGTTTCAAACAAATAACAACTCTTCGTGAATTTTATTTTAAGCCTTTCCAACCTCATCGATTCTTAGGGGGATGAAGATAGAACTTTATTTACATTGTGTTCTACTCATGAAATTCAAACTCAAGCTGAAAACACCTTTTGTTCGAAATACCAGAAGAAAGGATCTGGTATGTCCAATGTAGATTTATGCCAGGAAGATCATGTGCAGCCCGACTATTTAGCTTGAGACAGATCATAGAACAAATTTTGAGAGTAAACAAAACAGTTTTATGTGCATTTGCTGAGCTGGAAGAAGACTTCGACAAGGTTGATACTGGATAGAGTTGAACTTTGGGAAGTTCTGAAATAGTATGAAGTCAATGGTTGGCTTCTAAAAGTGTTAAAAGCCATATAATTATGATGGAAGTAAAGCGATTGTAAGGGTAAACGGATTGGTTTGATATTAGGCAGGGCGTTATACAAGGATGAGTTATATCCTCCTGGCTAGTGAAGGTGCGTGGATTGACATTTGCACACAGAAAAAAGCTGGGCCCAGTTTGAGTCAGATATTGGTCCTTAATTATGACACAGAATTTTTTATTCAAACATTAGTTGAATTGAATTATTAAACAAGCGAAAAGTATACAAGGCTGCCCCGGCAATGGCTGAAGCTAGACCTGCTACAAATAAGATGAAGCAAAAATAGGCCTAGCTTTTTCTGTACAGATGATGAGGTTGCTACGCCTGGATCAGTGGATGATTTGCACAGAATGTTAAGTAGACTGGATACCGATAGGAAAAGTGTGGGTGTTAAGATGAACGTAAATTAAACCAAAATTATTCTGTTTGAAAAAAGTTTTGAGAAAACAGTCTTCAACCTTGCCCTGACATTATAAGCAGTGTACATAGAAAAAATTGAGGGTAAATCTTGTTGTAGGTACCTTTGTATTTTTACTTATGCGTATGGGCCAAACAAAAACGTATTGAAACAGCCAATTCGGATAAGTGTGGCTTCATAAAGACGGTCGTGCCGAATTGTAAGAGGTGTTAAAAATTGTGGGTAAAAGCAGAAAAATACCGAGGTGTCATGGCAAAGAAAGAAGTGTATGCGGTGAAAGAATAACGGTCAAAATCACGTAAGTAATGAGTAGGTTCTCAAAGAATGTGGTGTAGGATAAACACTGATTGAAAAGAGTGAAAGAAATTTGTTGAGATCGTTTGCCATAGAAACACAAGAGCTTACATGAAAAGTTGTATGAATGTAAATGAAGCAAAGGATATATGCCAGGATAGGGATGTGTGGAGAAAGATATTGTTTATGAGATATTTGTGACGAAGAGGGGCCATAGGGCTTTGTGAAGCTCTCCACCTGAGGTAATTGCTACATAGATTAATCAGCAACCAGTATCAGAACAGTGTTGTGAGACGACTATGTTTTTTGAATAAGCATCATGCAACTTCTAGATTGATCTAAAATCTATGACTTCTCCTACACATTCTTTAATTACCCTTACCATATGAATTTCTTAATTCCCGGTAGTGTAACGAGGCTAGAATCGAACGAGTTTACGCTTACCCCGAAACGGGCTTGGCCTAATTCTATAATAATCTAATAATACAAAAATAAATATCGGACATACAAAGACGGTAGCCAGACATAAGTAGTACAGAGATTGCTTGCAACATTTTTCAATTTTCAAGCCCGGCCTCCAGGGAGAAAAAGGTAGTGAAAGGCGGTTATCCGAGAAGATTAATGTGACACTTGAATTTCAGATTAAAATTTAGAACGCTGTAATAAGAAAAGTGACTCACCATTCTCGCTCTTTTCTCCTTGCGGGAACATGTA
Source organism: Andricus coriarius (assembly GCA_932066315.1). Lineage (NCBI taxonomy): Eukaryota > Metazoa > Arthropoda > Insecta > Hymenoptera > Cynipidae > Andricus > Andricus coriarius. The sequence continues at coordinate 5,581 of CAKNWT010319803.1, forward strand.
TTTGTGATTTTGGATGTGTGTGTCTACTGTCTATTTGTTAAAGTCTCTCGTTGTATTACTTAATTTGTAGAAATCGGTGGCATTTTCAACTTACCGGGTCTCTCAGCTCTTTTTGCTGCTTCCAGCACCTCGTTATGTCCCACGCACACGTCTGGGTCAGGATTTTCCGGAAACAAATCGCATTCCATGTAATCCGGCAACGTTAGGCCAAAAACTTCAAGAAAGAAGCCACAGCGCCGCTTTGTCTCTGTTGGAATTTCATTTAAATTATGGACAATATTATTTTCTTTGTACTTTTAGCACTCTTTTCTCTGCTTTAAATTGATACTTACGAAAACAGAGACTGCGACAAGGTCGTATTAAATTGCCACCAGGGCCACATTTCGGCACAAAAACCGTGCAGAGAAACAAGGCTGCAAGCTCGTAACACCTTACATCGACAACCGCATCGTAAAGTTCCAATTCGTGTTGAGCCTCGCGTTGACCAAAATTACCCATAAAATTTGGGAACATGGTAAAATTGTACGGAATCTAAACAGTGTAAGCATAAAAAAAGTGAAAATGTAATTTAGAAACATAATTCCCACTGGAATATACGAGTAGCCTTAACACCTATGAGTAGCTTAAAAAAAAAAAATTAAAACTGTGTAAAACACATGTTCCGGAAACCGAATAAAATAATTAAACCTTTTCTCCAAGAAAATTTTTGAGAAATTTTTTTTTTTGTTGAGAAATTTTTTTTACTTTCATATGGATTTACTGATGTTTTTACAAGCCCACGTCTAGACAGTACAATACGGTCATGTAGAAAAGCGTATGCATTTTTTAAAAATTCCGTCCAGAAGGCGTTATAAAAAGTAAAACGTAAAATAGAGAAAAAGGTGAAGGGCGAAGTCATGCGGAGTGGTCAAAGTCATACGCGTTCCACGTATTTTATCCTAACCTATCAGACGCACTTTTTAACTTCAGTATAATAATCTTTAAAATACAATCGATTTGACCGTTCCTTAAAAAAAAAGTGTATTAAATCATATATTTAAATATTTTAATAGTATATCGGCTTAAAACAAGAGCTAGTATTGTGAAGAACTTGAAATTGATCAAGCTGATTTGAATCTAATAACTGGAGGAATTTAATTTCATATAAAAATAACCCCGATGTCATCTCAAGAATTTTTCCCCCAAACGAAATTCTCTTCTCATAATGACCTCATTTTACGGATTTTAGGACGACATTCAACCCGGAACTGCGGATCAATATACTAGTGAGTTGCAAAATTACATTTTCCGCGACATTAGATGAAGTTAATCGAACTTTGAAACCAAGGAATATTTTAATAGCAAAATTAACTCGAGATCCAGAAAAGCTTTTTTTTTAGCATATATTAATATTATTATGCATTTTTTAAATAAATTTACTTTCTATCAATTTATAGTAAAAATGCTTGCATAAATTATCTGCAAGCTAAATATTTTGAACTGATTTCCATGCTTCGTTCTCGAGAAATTTAAATTTTTGTAGTGTATACAGATACGGCATTTTTTCGCGTATTTTAATTTTTTAGTACGGCATTTTAGTGATTGGTTACGGAAGAGTAATCTGTCATATCTCGAACCCCTTTTCCAAGTCTCCCTTAAAAAATTATGCGTGTTAGTGACTCTCACAGAAGAGTGATCGTGAGGATTTGTGATTCTAATCTGAAATGCTGCAATCTGTTAGACCATTCGCAAATTAGTGATAAAGTGTATTATTATAGGAATAGTGAAGTGATGAACAATTCTTTAGTGTGATGTTAGTGTGTAATGTTCTTGATTATATGACACTTTGTGTTTATTTATAACTTAATATTAATTATTTTATGATAAAATAGTAAAATATTGTACTATTTTTCCAAATTAGCTAAAAAAGAATTATCGGAACAGATAGTTCCTTATTGACACAACAATTTGCCGGACTAGAAACTTTAAATACGGCAAAATTTGCCGGAGCTCAATACTCGACGTTAAATTTATGATGTGTCTGCTGAATTCTCTTTCAAACAAAAGAAGATTTAATAGCATACTTTTAATTAATTGTTTTACCTTGTGATATTGGCAAAAGTTGACGATAACTGGCAGGCACACACCAGGAGATGGATTCTTTTCTTCTATGATAGGTTTAATTGACTCAGGTACCATTACATTTCCGGTCTTGGAATATACGTTACTTGTTCTATTTCCAGGATAACCTGTAAGCATTTTCAAAACATTTTTAACTTGATTAAAATCTAAAAAAGCAAAACACTTTAGTTAACGATGTACTTTTTCAAACGCAATAGAACCAAACTTTAATCAACTGAAGCTTCGGGGGTCAAGGTATAAATTTATCGGCAAGGGTAAAAACGGGAAACTTGATGAATTTATGGGAAACAAGTATAGATAGTTGTCCCCCAAGAGGTATAGTGGGAATGAAAAATGTCGCTAAATACACGGAGGGCGTTTGGCTGGCCAGTGAAATCGTCGAAAAAGAGGAACCCAAAAGCAAATACTCGCACCAGTACCATCCCTTTCGTAACTACTATTCTCTTTCTAGGATCGTGATCCAGGTTATTGTGCACAAACCACGACACACACATATATGTAACAAGGGAGGCTCTTGAAATGGTCCATAGATTATCTACACAGCCCATACTTCCTACTTTCACTCTTCTCCGTAAATCAGATTTCTTCCTAGGTAAATAAAATAAGCAAATGATTTTATCCGAAACTAGGAATCACAATAAAATGCAGCAGTCATCACGTATATAATGTTTATTGATCAAATTTCAAAACTTGAATTTGAAAATGCTAGTCTTCAAGTCTCTTAATTTTTAAACGTTCAATATAAAATTATTCACATGTCAATGTATATGATTTTTAATATTTTTTCCGGAATCCTTAAAACTTGATTTTGCAGGCTACATACTTTTCATTCAAGAATATTGAAGCATATTGAAGAATATTGCAGCAGTGATTATTAAAATTGTGAGAAAATAATGTTTTGTTCTCCCTTAATACTGAAAATTATAAATATTAAATTAGGTATACATTACATGTTTTAAATGTTTTGCGCAATCATGTCTTTCTGTAATTTTATATCACTTGTATTCAGTTGAAAAATCAACGTAAAGAATCATTTTCACTATGCATATTTCAAGTTTGAATTTCAAAAGAATATTCCGTTAGACAGAAATTTTCGAAAATATTTTGTCAACATTCCATGAATGCTCGACGGTAACATTGGATACATTTGCAAAGCAATATTCGAAAAACATTCCATAGGAACATTCAGAGAAAATTCAGGGCTATGCTCGGGCAAGGTTCGACACGAATGTTAATGCACATTTAGGGCTCTACTGTGACAATATTCCTCAGTAATATTCATACCACATTACACGGCAACATTCCTAATGTAGAAATTATAATTTTCCTCATATCTGGACACTATATTCTGCGGGAATGTTTCCAATTTTCCAATGGAATATTCCCGAAATTTGAATATAATGTAGCGTGCTATGCGGGTGAAAGATTAAACCGAAAATTTGAATTCTATTGTTTTAAATTATTTATAAAAAACGGAGCCGAGAAAATCGACAAAAACTGTTCGAATGCTTATTCGGGTGTATCGAGGATTCTACTTAATTTTCTGAACTTTTTTTGGTTGTTCGTGACTAATTTGCATACGATCCTTTCATTTGTGTAAACAAACTTTTTAAAAATGTTACTTAATCGCTAAAAATACATTTAACGGTATTGACTGGGATGCTGAAATTCAGGAAAGCGGCATAACCGGCACTTACGGCTTCAAATTACGGACCTCAGAAACAGGCCTGCCGTAACTTCAGAGAAACCGTTCATGGTCGTTCCGAATTTCCGGACAACTATTCCATACCCTTTTCCAACTCCCCTATTCTTTCGGGACTACTAGACACAGCCTATTAATATTATTTAAAATAATTTTTTAATTTTCAATTATAAATTTTCATAATGAAATACTCTTCAATTTGAAAAATTTGCAATTCAAAGTTGTACAATTTTGAATTGTAAATTGTAAATTTTCAAAATTAAATACTCTTCAATTTTAAAAGATTTAAAATTCAAAGTTCTACAATTACCATAATTGAATTTTGAAAATTTGGAACTACAAATTATTCAATTTTCCATAATTATATTTTGAAGGTATGTAATTTAGAACGTTTTTTTAAATAATTCAGCTTTGAAGACTTTTGAAGATTTACAATTGAAAACTCTTTAATTTTGAAAAATGTATAAATAAAAATTCTTAAATTGTGATGAATTTTAAGATCAAAAGTCAAGAGTTTTTAATTCTAAATCTTTCAAATTGATCAAATTTGAAATCTAAATCATTTAAATGGCAGCATTTTTAATTGTAAAACTTAAAATTCGCATAATTTTTTATTTATAAATATTAAAAATTAAAGATTTGATATTCAAAATTCTATAATTTAAAAGATTAACAATACATATTTTTTTGAATAAATATTTTTAAAAACGTTTAAAAAACTTTTATAATATTTGATTGTATTAAAATTTTTGCCATTTTGAAAAATTACAATGAAAAAATCTTGAATTTTAAAAATATATATTTGCAAATTAGTCTATTATCAAGACTTCCATCTTAACCCTCATCTTAACCTCGCAATTTTCCGTTTCACCTAGAACGGGTCCAACAGACCCGAGCAAACTTCAAACGGAAATATCTCCGGTTAAATAGACTTAGCACCATTTATTCTTTTTTAAATTGTAGCCCAGAGTCTCGCAAAAATGAATATAGTAAAGATATATATGAGAATTAATTACGTATAATAAATATTTTGAAAAAAAACAAGAAAACTTTTTGGAAAAAAACACTCTGCTGAAAATAACGTCCGGGTCCCTGGGACCCGTTCTAGCACTTGACGGTTAAAGGAATGTAATTTTAAACGTTTTTTAAAGTTTAATTTTGAAGAATTACAATTGAAAATTCTTGAATGTTAACGACTTTCGACTTGAAATTCTTCAATTTTGAATATTTGCAATTGAAGGCTCTTCATTATCATTATTATTAATATCTTTTATAATATATTTAATGCTTTCACGATGATTCATACGATTGAAACCCGAAAAGTTTACAATTTTTAATTTATCAATATATTTTATGTTTTTAAATTAATCTTAAAATCAGCCAATTAGATATTAATGTTATAAATTTTAATACGTTGGTAGTCGAACGTTTTTTTAAAACCGAAAATATAGATAAGAATTGTTATGAAGAATTATTGTATTGACATTAGTGTCTTATGAATATATTTAATTAAAAAACGTGCATTTCATAAAAGTTGAATTGGCAAACGTTTACGATACTCTCATTAATAATGCTCAATCAGATATAAACACAATTCATAACACCAGATTGAACGATAAGTGGTGTAAAAATCTATCGGGCGTTGATATACGGAAAAATGTGGCCAAAGTAGCTAATCCAGGGAAAAATTTTGGCGTGAAAATTGAGAAAGATCAAATGCCGGTTCACGACATGATAACTATAGGGTTGAGTCCAATATCAAAAAAATATCAGAGGCAGGTCAAGATCGCGTTAGAATGAATAACGCGAATACTATTCGCGGAGTTATGAATTCTGGCTACTCGGTCCAATCGAAAATCGTACAGCCCTTAAAAGAAATCAAAAGGGCTGAAAAATTCGCGAAAGAAAACCTTTAAATTATGTTTCTTAAAGCTGACTATGAACGATTACGACGCGAAAGTAAACGAATTATTACAGGATCGGGATAATTACGTGAAAAGAAAGTACAATACGAAAAAATTACAACTAAGTTAGTTAAAAATGAGAATAAAAAAAATACGTGAATAAACTCACCTGTAAAATTCTGAAGGTGTATCATGCCAACCCTTCTAGAATTTGTGGTCTTCCAAAAATTCATAAGACAGGTACCCCGCTTAGGCCGATAATATCATACGTAGGTAGCGCGACTTAAGATTTAGCAACCTTCCTTAAAAACATTATTGCTAATAATATAGAAGCTCCTAAATGAGAGGGCTTCACAGCTTCGATTTAGTGAAAATACTAGGAATTTTAGGATCCCGGAAACTCATGTTGTTTCTCTTTTCACAAATGTGCCGAAAAAATAGGTTTCTAGGTACCTTTGTATGTTCGTTATGTCGATGACATACTAGTAGCTTTGCCAGAAAACAAAGTAGAAAACGTTCTACAAGTTTTCAATCTGAACGACTTTAAAATCAAATTCACCTTAGAGAAGGAACATAATAGGGCAATCAATTTTCTAGATGTCACTTTTCAGAGGTACAACAGCTAAGAAATAAATTGCAATTGGTTCCGTAAACCAACGTGGTCCGGCGAAGTTTTCAATATGGTCGACAAAGCCATTCTCCTCTCCGATAAACAATTTCATCAAAATAACTTGCGACTGGTGGAAGACACCGCAACATTTTGTTAGAGAGAATATCAATCTCAGATTGAATATTTTAGCCAAAAAGGAACAACGCAGAATTGATGAAATAGCTCAAAACGCGGAAATTAGGTCATTTAATAGCATTCCATACGTTGAAGGACTATCTGAACGAATCGCGAGAATCTTCGGGCAATACGTTATTACTACGGCATTTGAAACAAGAGACATCTTACGTCAGTTTTGAAACCTACAAAAGGCAAATAAAATAAATTGTATAATAGCAATATTGTTTATAGCATTCAGTGC
>CAKNWT010319812.1:446-10889 GCA_932066315.1 Andricus coriarius
AATTTTTTTATTTTTAATGTTGTTTTCACGAATAAAACAAAAACTACGAATCCTATCAAAAAGTAATTTGTGACAAATTTGTAGATCTTTTTCAGGTGCACGACTTTGATCTCTTTATCTTTTTTTGTATCTTGCATAGTTTGACAGAAAAATGGAGTTTTTTATTTTTTATTATTTTTAGTGCGATCAAACTTTGAATTTTTGAATATTCGAAAAAAATTCAAAAAGTGCTTATGATAATCTTGTACGGCTCTCAAGAAGAAACGTTTTTCTCCTTCTGACTTTTTTCATATCGTGCGTTGTTCGGCTTAAAATGTTAATTTTCGTTTGTTTTTTTAGATTTTGAAAATGCTATAACTCGGATAATTTTCATTTTATCGAAAAACGTCATTTGTACAAATAGTTTGTCTTTTTGCTTACTACTAAAAACCGTACATAGAATTTTCAAAGCTTCAAAAAAAGTGGTCTCAAAAACTTTCAAAATGTGCTCACTTTTTGAATTTTTATCCAAAATATCTGATTAACGAAGTTAAACTTCATTTTGGGACCCTTGAAAAGTTTATAAAAGGCTGACACGATTCGACAAATCCTTCAAAAGTTAGCGTGGCTACAACATTCAGCTAACCATACATACAGACATACAGACAGACATACAGACAGACATACAGGCAGACGGACACCGACAAAATTGTATGGTTTTCGGAAAATTCAACAGTTTTCAATTGTGACTCTTCTAAATAGTAAACGTTTAAATTAATCTAAATAATTAAATCAAAATTCAAGAGTTTCAAATTTTAATTCTCCAAAATTAAAGAATTTAAAATTGCAAATCGTGAAAATTGAAGAATTTTCAATTGTAATTATTTAAAAGTAAACTACCCAAAAAAATGTTTCAAATTACACACGCCTAACCCTTACCATCTTCTCGTGAGAAGAAAGCACTGAGGTGCCTTGTCACAGAAATGGTGTTTCTCTATTACCCGCGCTGGAAATGCCATTTCGGGATTCTGAAAAGAGAAACATAAAAAAGGATTGATACAGCTCACCAGTTTCCTTGTGCCTAAAACTACCAGTCGTCGAAGATGCAAATTCACATTCAATGAATCAAAGGAACGAAGGCGGTTTTTGTTTCTTTTTAAATTGTCCGGTTGTCGACAAAGCGGGCGGAAACCTTTTATTTGGATTTCGTTGATTTATAATCCACTCCAGTCTTTCAGGTCACTTCCTAGAGCCACACGACACGCAAGCACCTGCCACTTCTCTGAATCCACTTTTACGAGGAGTACAAAATATTTCTATTCCTCTTAAAAGAGAATTGCAGCCTTCCGAGAAAATTACCCTGTCTCGTTTTGAGATTAAATTTTAGGATAAAATTTTCCAGGCTGAACTAATTTTGTTTTAAGCAGGCCGGAAAGGACGCGAAAACGTCACTCCCGTTACGAACCATTACCTCGTCAAATTGTAAACGTGGTATGGAATTATTTTACCATGTATTTTCCATGGCTTACAATTTAGTGAGGGATCTCGAAAATTTTTATTTCCCCTGATCCGGATAGGACGTGACGAAAAGCGCTCCCGTTAAGGACCTGCCTCCCGTCGTATGGAGATTTGATTTTACGTCTGAATCGCGAATGCAATTTCAATAGTTATACTCATCAATCCCGGCAGCTGGCTCCAGTTACCGGTCCGAACAAAATATATTCCCGCTAAACCGGGATAGGACGCTTTTCGACTTATGGGCAAGGTATTATGTCTCGAAATTTTCAGTTGATCCTTGATCCCGATGTTCGGACCGACAAAAGTCTGAGTAGTTCTCGCCCGTGCCAGGTTGCTCAGTAGACTGTGATTCTGACTTTTGTTCGGAGAGCTGTTACTGAAGGGGTCAGTAGTAGCTCGCCTTTACATGTTTGATGGTTAGTAATTTCATTGACGGTTGAGTTGTTCTTGCAGACTCTATAGTAGAAGGTCCTTTTACAGGACTCTATGGGTTGACTGCCCAGTAGGATGTGGGTCCGTTGGGATTCTCCAACAGCAATGTGGAGAACCTTGTTATGACGTAGGCACTTCCTGAGCCATTTCCTAGTATCGATTGGAATACAGATATTGGATGTAACTGGTATGCCAGACAAGAAGATGGTTCCAGTAGTGGAATATCCACCAGTATGCTCAGGATTTCCTTCTTATAAATAGCCGTGACGGTGACTATATTAGATGATTCCTCGAGGTTCTTCTGGGGTCCTGCGATAGGAAACTGGAGCCTGGGATGAGGATCCTGGATATCTCGATATACTGGTTCTAATTGCTTGAACGTCAGGAGTGAGAGGTGCATCTTCCCTTGACGGGACGTATGAATGACCTCCAGGACACGATGGGTACGACGGATCTACTCGCCGAGGCTAGATTCAACTGCCTTGAGCACGTGAGTGAGTGCTTCCGCATATTTATGCTCCGCAACGATCCGCGTCAGATTTCTAGTCTAAGATTATTCTGAGACAATTGTCCTTCATGCGGAATTAGTCTCTCCTTCATGCTCCTCGAGAGTTCGTGGATTCCTTCCAGCTAAGCTCTCACTACGTGTGTCTGTTTAACAACCAGATGAGACAGGTTGGCTTAAGCCTTTTTGAGTTCGGCGATCTCAGCCTCGAGGGTCTCTTCATCACGGTAAGTCATTAGACCGTCTATGGGTCGAATAAGCCCTCCTAGGATTCCTGGTAGTGGTTGTGCTCGTCGGCTTCTAATTTCCATTGGAAGCTGGAGAGTATTGCCTGGTTGGTGTGCTCCTTCATCTCCGCGGCATGTTTGGATACCACCCTCTTCAGGTCCGTAATCGGTGATCGTCTGTAGTCAAAATAGGCCGATAACAGGTAGACGTTGCTGGTACAAATCCAAAGCTCCTTGGATTTCCTTCAGGTCCAGAAATACGGTAACCCTCCACGTCCCAGCGACTCGTCTCATCGGTTCCAATTGCTCGTAATATACTGCCGTACTGGGCCCTAAAGGGGTGCTCCTGTATGTGGTGGGATCGGAACCTTCCAAAATGGTAAAAGGAACCACAAGGATTATTGGCCATAGGTTCATCATCTTTTACCTATTAGAAACACGAATTAGATTTTCTCCTCTGAAAGAAAGGAAGTCCAAGGCAGCATAGGACCCCAATTACCAAAGAGATTGCAAGGTGCGGCCAAATTCCTTACTGATTTTTGCCTTTGATAGTTTACCATAGGAGAGAATAGAAAATTTTCTAGGAAGTGCATATTCTGTCTTTAGATTCTTCCTTAGGGTTCCTTTGAGTTGTTGAACGAAAAAAATATTCAAAATTTAACAGAGGATACCGACATGGTGCTCACAAATTATCACTACTGTCTGTATGCTATCTAATGTCCTAACTCTACCATTTCCTGTCAATTAAGAGAGTGTGAAAACTGTCCAGGTACAGAAAAATTAAGAGATAACATCACAAAAGTTTTCGATGAACATTATATTAATGAAGTGAGATTTGCAATTCGGTTACAGACTGACAGATGTACTCTAATGACTCTGGTAATGGATACTGATGAATTCCTAGATGATTTCTGTGAAAGGCTTTCGAAATTAAAAACTCATCACCTTATTCCAAAGGAGCAATCATCTTTTTTCAAAAACCTGAAGGAAAATGTATTGCCCGGGGAGCTTTTGATTTGCTTCGATTTCGCTGAGAATCACGCTTTCTTAAATCAGAATGTAGCGCAATCATTCATGGTATAAGAGCAAATATAAAGAGACAAGTAGCACGTTCAAGCTTAAAATGTTCTCCGAATGGCAAAAAACAGAAACCGCAAAAGAGGCCTGCAAAGAAAACAACTGTTGAAACTATCTCCAAAAAAGCGAACAGAAAGACAAATAATATTTCCTAACTTAAAAAACTGGCACTAATCCACTTCTCTGGGCGTGAGCCTCTTGAACATTTTCTTTTACTCAAGTGGGCTTACAATTACTGTATGAATCTTTATCACAATAGTGAGTTATCAGTTATAACTTGACGTCAGGGGAGAGGAAAACTGCAGTAAACCATCTCATGAGTTCATATGGTTTGTCGATAGTCGAGTTTAAAGGCAGACCTCCTCCTCGACATAAGTTGAAACGCAGCAAATACACAACCTGGTCATACGTCGCAGATGGAAACGCATTCGGGGTCTATCCGCACTCAAAATTTCTTGACAAATGTTGGCGCTCAGGTCCTTTTGAAATCCTATTATTTTCTATTATACACATTAAATATCTAAATATCTAGCAAACATGTAAAATTCATATGCAGCACAAATATTACACAAATTGATCTCTATTCGCATATTTTAATACTCTCTTAATTAAAATAATATATATTTGAGGCAACTTAGAATTTGAGTTCGGTTTCGAAAATCTTCGTCCAATATGGTCCAATTTTTGGTAATCACACTCAATTACTTTATTTTACAGCAACAGGTTTGATTCAACGGCCAGTGACACCACAACTTCCTCTCATAACACTCATTGGGGTCAATCATTTCCTACCTTCTACTGGAAGCAATGGACCTCACATTTATGACATACCTCCAGGCTCCCAAATAAAGTGTATTACAGATCCGACTGGATCGAAGCTCGTTGCAGTTGTTGAACTTGGACAAGAGTGTTCATTTGTGATTGTAAATGGCAATGGATATAAAAAAGTTGAAGTTCTCATAATTGCCAACCAGGCCAAGCACACTATGATAGTAAGCCGAGATCATGATCCGCTAAGTGACTTCAAAACTAGCGGAAAAGATTGGAAAGAGCACATTCGTTATGCCCAAACACCCAAAAATAGCAGACCAAGTCTACCAGGTTTGTTATAATTTTTTATTTTATGATATTTAAAAAAAGATTTTTAGGGATCTTATAAGATTTCAGAGATATTCTATACTTTTAAGGAATTTTAAAAGGTATCAAGGGATTTTAATAAATTATCGAAGATTTCAGGGAATTTCATTTGAGTCGCTATTTTATAAATCATTTTCATGCGCCTTAATTCATTTCAACGTATCAGAAAGCAAGATTCGGCGGAAGTCAACAATTTTGAAGATTCTTCTAAATTGTAAAGCATTGTGTTTAAAATCGTTAACATTAAAAAGTTTGATTTTGCAATATTGAGAATTGAAACCTTAACATTTGATTTCCAAAATCATCAATCATTTCCATTTTTGCATTTTCAAAATTCAAGAGTTGTAAATTGTCAAACTCAAAAATTGAAGAATTTAAAATTGCTAATCGTGAAAATTGAAGAATTTTCAATTGTAATTCTTTGAAAGTAAACTACACCAAAAACATGTTCCAAATTACATACCTTTAACACATAAATCTGAAAAATTAAATACTTTGCTACTCCATATTTTCAATCGTCAAATATTAGTTGAAATACTAACTAATTCTTTACTTAGGAAAACTAAAGAATTTTAAATTGCAAATCGCACATATTGAAGATTTTTCAACTGTAAATCTATAAATCTGCAGTCGATCTACATTAGAAATTTCTTACATAGACTGTTGATTTATAAAATCATCCATTGCTAAAAGGTTTCAATTATGTATACATCTATACAATCAAAGAGTTTTATTTTTGCTAATTATATATAAACGATTAGGCAAAATGTCCTCTCAGATCACTCTTTAAACGTAAAAATAAAAAAAGTGAAATTTCTAAATAACGTTAACACCATTTTTTAAGACTTAATTTTCAGATATTAATTTATATTTCCTCAAATTTAGAGGATATCTTTAAACGCATTTCATGCCACGCGACCTTTAGCAACATGTAAAATTCATACAAATCACAAATATATATTGATCTCTATTCGCATATTTTCATACTCTTAATTTGAAAAAAATATATTCGAGGCACTTTAAGATTTCATTTTGGTTTTGAAAATCTCGGTATAAAACTGTCTAATTTAAGGTAATCACCCTTCAATACTTTATTTTACAGCATCAGTTCCGATACAACAGAGACGGCGACCAACACTTCCTCAGATACAACTTCTTGGGGTACATAATTTCCTAATGTTTGACAGACAGAAGCAACCTCACGTTAAGCAGATAACCCCAGGCGTTAAATTACGTTGTATCACAGATTTGACAGGATCAAGACTCGTTGCAATGCTCAATTTGGGACAGCAGTGCTCATTTGTGATTCTGACTGGCGAGGGATATGAAAAAGTTGAAGTGCCTATAACTGGAAACGTGGCCATGAACCCTGTAGTAGTCAGCAAGAATCATGATCCGCTTGAAGAGTTCAAACAAAGCAGACAATATTGGGGACATTACATTCGTTTTGCCGAAATACCCAACTTTGGGGGAATAAGCCTACCGGGCTCAGTGGCATCACCGGGGCTCACTGGACTCAACGGGCTGAATAAGCACACCGGAACATCTTTAAGAATTGCTTAGAATGCACCTCTACGTAATGATGACTCCAGATTATTATTATATTTTGATTACGCGTTATGGAGAACAATGAAAAATACGGCGACAGAAAATTTGTAAAAAATGTTTCAGGGTGTCAACTAAGTTTTCTTAACAAAATTCTACAACACTAATTTCTTTCCCTTGCCTCGTTTCCCGATCTGAATTTCGCAATTCTTGTACATCACGTTCCCCGTCACTTTTTTAAATACTTTGGTTCTCCTTGTTTGATTATCATCTTGTACCATTTATTATATCTTGTATAATCGAAGTAATTTTAGTTCAAATAGTTTTACTTTTTCGACCAGTCTGCGCCTGTTATGTAGGATCTACTGTAGTATATTTGTATCATATTTTTACTATTAATATATATTCCTTCTTTTTTTCTCGCTATAGAATGTCGACAATAATCTTTCTTTATATTAGCCCCGCTTTAGGGCGAAGTGTGACATCTGAAACTGCAGGACGAGTCAGTCTGGAAAGAAAATTTGACGATTCAAGATTGTATTCTTATTCTTCGAGTTGAATAAATATTATATTTTTATTCAATCCAGATGAATTATACAAAACCCTCTTCCCTAGTAATAAAAAGTTTGGAAAGGCATACCCAGCAAAAAAGGAAGTATTGATACGAATTGAATTTAAAAGACTAAGCCACCGCTTGCATTGCTCACTGAGCCCGCCCAGGTGCGAAATTCGCTCGGATTCCAGAGCTTGACCAACGGCCCTAAGTTGGCCCTGGTTTGGTAACCGATCTACGGTAACCATAGTTGGGCCGACTAAGGTGTTTTTAAGCCCTCATGGTCCCACCGACGTTGGCAACTGACATTGGCAGCGTGCGTAAATCCGACTGTCGGCCCAGTTCTGGCCCAATTTTGGGGCGACCATCGGATGAACTGTGGTAGATTGGTCGGTTTTATGAAATCAATAGCATCCTTTTCCATATTCTACCAAGAAGTTTGTTCTCGTAGTCTTCGAATGGTTTTGTTTTCTCCAAAGTGACTGGGCACTATGTTTTCGTGTGCTTCTCTTGATAAATTCAGCTTTTCTTCTTCACTTAGTCGTTTGTCAGGTCGTTCACAGAGGAAAAAATAATGTTCTCTAAATTTAGTCTGCAAAAGGAAATTCAACATATCTCGAATCCGTAGCTTCTCGATATTGATGGTTATAGAGTCGTTCATATAAAACTTCAATATTTTCCACCTTTTAATAGTTACAGAATCCTTCAACTTAGTAGAAATAAGTTTCATCCACCCATCTTCGACGAATCCCGGCAGTCGAATTCACGGCTAGGAGAAGATATTTTTCTTGCTGCTTTACATTTAATTTTTCCCCAGCTACAGCTTCAATTTTCAAGTTTCTTGGCCTGAGATCCGTTTTCCAAGAGGAATATTCCTTGAAAATTTCCTTTTCGTCTTTTGGCTCGTGGTTTCCAAATATTTTCGCGATGAGTTGATCAACTTTATTTGCTGGTTTTCCCTCTACCAATGCTTCTCGGTTAGTGTAGATCTCACCAGTTTCTGAGCCATTATTATTAGTAATTATTTTACCATCGGAATCCGGGTTATTATCTTCGGCATTGCTTTTTGTGTTTGCAGGTAAGTTTTATAAAATATTTCCCCCTTGATTGATTGGGATGCATTTGGGAGAGTGCATCAGCCGCTGTATTGTCCTTGATTTTCTTGTACTCAATCTCATAAATATATCCTTATAATGGTAGTATTCCTAAATGGTTTCCTAATGGTAGTTTTCAATAAATATTGACGTAGTCATCTGACTCTTGAAACATAACACACAGGATTTCCTCTTTGAGATAAAATTGCTCCTTAACCTTTGTTGCTAGCGTCTGTTGGCAATGTAAATGTTTGATTTTAATCCAGATATTGCAATACGGGGGAGGAGCAAAGACAGTTTTTCAATTCCAGGCAGCTTCTCTCACAGACTGATGTCCACTCGAAATGTTGATCCTGTTCAAAATTCAACCTAAATTATATAAAATTCTGTTGAATTTAGCAGAATTATTTTGATTCTTTTAATTTATAGGAAAATGTATTGGATCATTACACGTTTTTGAAACGTAATTTGGCCTGGCCTGGGAAATTTCAAGATTGTTTTAAAAACTTTAAATATTTTGCCTAATTCAAAAAAAATCTTTGGAAACTTGATTTGTATATTTATTTAATTTTATGTAAATTAAACACAAAACATCAAAAAATAAAAAAATAGATTGAAATAGAGACGCGCACCTTGGCTTCCGGGTAAATTTCAAAATTGCGTGAATCGGCACAAAATAATTGGTTGTGTAGCCAGTGTGTGTTGTGAAATGTCCTTCTAAATTTTAAGATTTCAAAAACAGGAAATGAGCGTTTGTTCAGAATAATGTCAGAAATCTCAAGTATTTTTGCAGCTTCAATGTGAAAAAAACAGATTGTGACATAAAGTAGAACCTTGATATACTGCCTTCCTAAAATTCCAGTCAGCCGCACTTTAAGATGAGGGGGTCCAAGGGGCTAAAAGCGAGGCGTTATCTCAGTCGACTGGCGCAGTTTCGTAGCTACAGGCCGGGTTGTGTGAATACTTATCAGTTCAGTTAAATTTGTTGACTATTTATTTTCTGAAATTTCTTCATAAGTGAGATTGATTTATTCGACGAAAATGTGCAGACTGGCTGCTATTCTCTATTTCTTCTTAGCAGTTATACGTTATGTCGGTAAGTATTATGCAATTTAATAAAGTATAAAAATCGGTAACATTGAAATTAAAATTGATCTTTTCCCTTCCGAGTAAAGAGCCCAGTTAAAATAAACTATGGGGGACCAGTTGAGAAAAATACGCTAGAAACATCTATGGATCTTGCTTTGCGACGAACAGGAATTGAAGCACACTGTAAATTCATATAAATTCTAAAACAAGTAATTCAATCTTCAAATCTTCCATTCGCCCTGATGTGGCGGAAAATATGTGGGGGACTAGTTCATTTGAACCCACCAGTACGCACTAATTTCAGTGTCAGACAATTCATTTTAATTCGCGAGAATTTCAGTCAAGCTTCAATTCGCCTGAATTCGTCAGCTCGATTACTGCTTACGACTGAACGATTCTTCTTAATTTGAAATGATAAAAGCCTGACACAAATTCGCCCCAATTCGTGACGGCGAATTTCATGAATGCTTGCTCGATTCAGTTTACTTCGTATTCTAATTCCAGTTATCCTTAAGATTTAAATTTTCAGTTTGTAAGATTAAGAATTGAAAACTTGACCTTTGAATTCCAAACTCATTAAAATTTAAGAACTTTATATATATACATCTTCAAAATTAAATAGTTTGCAATTGCAAATCGTGCTAATTGAAAACTTTGAAATTTTCAATTGTCAGAATTAACCTATTCCGAAAAAATCCCAATTACATGCCTTTAAAATAAAAACAGGGAAAATTGAATAATCAGCAAATCTATATATTCAAAATTCAAGAATTTTCTCTCTCAAATCTCTAAAATTGTGGAAATTTGAATTGTAAATCGTTTACATTTGAAAGTTTTTGATTTTTCACCATACAAAATTGAAGAATTTTCAATTGTAATTCTTCAAACGAACTTTAAATTTTAAATCTTCAAAATTCAAGAGTTTCTAATTTTGACAATTTCCAATCTACTATTACAAATTATGTGATTCTGCTAATTCAATTAGAGAAAAGGGAGCTACTAAAGACAATTCGAACATTACTAGTTTATTTTTGAGTTTTTGAAAGGTTTACCGTGTTCTCTCAAAATCTTTCGGAAAATTTTAAAAATAATAAAATTAACAAAACCGGGAGAATTTCGTTCTCCAGAAAATATAATTATCACATTTTTCTCGCAAACAGTGCAAGATATTTCAAAAGATCAAGTGGGATTTTAGGTAGATCTTAACTAGGTTTGCAAACTTTCATTTTAACTTTTTCTTCTGCAGGTGTTTTCAAACAAATGCGAAAATTCTATTTTATAAAAAGA
>CAKNWT010319816.1:370-21241 GCA_932066315.1 Andricus coriarius
GTGACTTTCAAGACAATGGATTCTTGCACGAGTTTATAAAAAACCAGAACTGGATCCGGATAAGGTTGAGAAAAATTTAAGGATAGTTATTTTTTTTTAACTATAATTATTACTAAAAATATAATTGATCTAACCATGATTGTTTTTTTTTCTATTTAGATGACTTGCTGATAAGAAAAATTAGGAGTTTGAGGGTTGAAATTAGAGAAGTGCAGGCTAATAAAGTCTCTCTAATGAATATGTTCGATGATATATCCTGCACAAACTACTTCCCAAAGCTAACTATTTATTGCTATTAAAAAAAACTTTTAAATTTTAGTATTTGTAAAAATAAAAAATTACAGGTACCACATCTGGGCCAGATCGGGCCCACATTTTCGAGACCCAGATGTGGGCCCGATCGGGTAGGGCGTTTAATGTACGGTCTGGCGCTAGGCCGATTACCCTATCGGGGCCACATTTTTCCCGATCAAGGCCCGCTCGGCGCCACATTAAAATTTCTGCACGGGTTATCCCTCTTTTTCTCTTTATTTCTAAGGTGTATTAGCCCCCGGCAAAAAAGCTTATAGTTTTGGCCGGGTGTCCGGCCGTCAGTCGTACTTCTTTTCCGGGAGGGGAAGTGATCGTGGGAAAGTGAGGAGAGAGAATATTAAAGGGTTGGGGAAGTAGGGGAGGAATGGGAATCGGAGGAGGGAGACGTATGGGAAGGCTGGGGTAGTAGTTAAGGGGAGGGGGATTTTGATAGGGCAGGGGAAGTCTGTAAAGAAGAGAAGTAGAGAAAAGTATGGGAGGGGGAGATTTGAACGAGTTAATTAACGCCTTAGTAGGCTACGAAACTTTGACTAATTTTTTAATTTCTTATTAATTTGGATTTAAACTCTTCCTTTAGTTCCTCCTTTACCACGTTTTCTTTCGTCATTTTCCATCCTACAATTGTTCTCTTATCTACACACTGCCCTGCTCTACAGATTAGTCTCTCCAGTTCTCCATCTTTCCTTTCTTTCTTTTCTCTTCACGCTTAATTTTTAATTGATTCTCCTTTTTATCCCTGTCTTTTTTTTTGTCGTATTCCCTTGAGATTTTGTTTTTTGGTCCTTTTCGTTTTTTTCGTTTGCTGAATCTATTTGAAAAAAATGTTCATTGAATGTAAATGGTTCAAGAGAATAATAATTGAGTTTTCAGTGCATTATTGGACATGTCAACACGTGTTTTAATTGAATTAAGTTAAATTCTTTCCTTGCATAAAGCAAATCTAAGATTTTATCGGCATTCCACATCTCTCATTTTTATCGAACTTTCTATAATACATATGCCGCATTAGGCGCCTTTCTCCTAATGCTTAATAAATAGAAATCTGGAGAACTATTCTGGAATAAAAATTTTCAGCAACGACCTTTATCTCATTTATCTTATTTTTACGTGGACATCTCTTTCTGTATGGCTCAATTCAGGTTTCAATGAATTCCTGAAGATTACCTAGCTATTAAGGTCTGCCAACAGCTAGCTGCTAGAGGAACAGGTTTGCAGGCCAGTAGAGAACTGCAAGTGGTGAAAAATTAGCAAGAGGTTCAAGACGCGCGCCGCTCCTTCTGTTAGGGCAGTTCGATCGCTTTTAGTGTAATCCAGTACCAGTCGGTAAAGTGTAAGTGGTTCACCTTGATATCCCCCTCTATCTTATTCTACCGTGCCGCTGCCCTTACTGCCTTGCTGCCGCAAGGGCCCCATTCCCCGGGCCCCACCTCGTCATGTGTATGAGGCAGTGGGGACTGGTCTGGGGTGCAGTGCTGCAGCTCCGCGCCGCGCCTCTTCTCACCCTCACCTGTCTCGTTCTTCTTCACTCGTCCTTGTCGCTCTTGAGTTCTGGGCCTTGGCAGGGCCGTGCGTTTCCTCTTCGTGACCCGAGGGCACCATGAGCTGGCCCGCCCATTTGTAGCGCCCTCGTCGCCCGCAGACTGATACACAAGAGTGTTGTGGCACTCAAATACGCCGGAAAAGACTTACCGTAGAGGAAAGCGGGGCCTTTATGTTCAACATTTTACAAAACATTAATAATTAGAGATGTTGTCTTGATTATTTTATTGTGAGACTCGCGTCATTGATCTAAAACTCAGAAGTTATTTCTCTAATAATGAATAGAACATTCGTTCGAAGATTATTGGAGATATCCCAACTCTTATCAGAGGAAGATATTTTTAATTTTGCTCGAGGAAGGTTCATTTTATGACTTTTTAAGAACCTGAACGTGTCCTGACATTAACGACACAATATTATCCGCTTCAACGCTTTTCCGTACGATTTCAGAAGAGCCGAAGAGAGAATTTTGACCTCTGTATCTTTATACTCGCTTTACTAGGTTTTTATAGGTAGCACGTGACCTTGCTTTGACGTGAAAAACGACTTTAGTACTTTAGTTAGTGTTTTATCAACAGAGATAACTCAGATAACCTAATACAGCCAAAGCCGAGGTCAAAGCTTTAGTACGTCATTAAAATTAGTGTTTTCTGACACTAAATTACGTTTTTGTCACCATACTGCTAATCCATTTATAGGATCCTCCAAGACGGTTTTACTAGCAGTTAGAGAATGTTCTTAATTGGATATTTTAAATCCTAGTGATAGAATTTCTTTCTTTCCCTGAAAGCTAACAAGTGAGTATGATATTGTTTTGCAAATTAGGTAATATTAAATGTATGAGATTAAAAAACAAAATGTTATGCTTTATCTCTTGCAAATTGTAGATCTAGAGTCTGTGAACCAATTCTTGAAGGTATTCGTAGGTCGTCCTTGTCCTCGCTAGGTCGACGTTCCGCTCTGTTATTACTGTATTTCGGCTCATGCGCTACTCATTTTCCTACCTTGAAATTATACCGCGGCATTCTGTGCGAACACAGAATTTCTCTCTCTACTATCACTGTTACGCTAGCGGAGACTTACACGTCCCGTTAAAAGCCAATTTGATTTCTACGTGATTTCTACCACCAAAACGTGCGGCATCGCTCTTTCCGCGTACACTCGCCAAGATCTCATTGATCCCTTACACCAGAGAGAAATCTGGGGCGGGTAGAGGAAGACGGAGAGACTGCAATTACAGTTCAGGTTCGCAGAGTGCGACATTGCGCACTCCGTGAAAGTTACGACCCGACACTGCATAACCTAACACGAATTTCGAAAATAAGGCCACACGCCCTGGCATCATGATATGCGAACTAAATACTACAAGAAGAGACAGTCTCAAAAACTACAGTAAACTGCTTTACTTTAATTTGTTAAACATACTTTTCTTGAATAGAATTTACTTATAAATTTTTATTATTTGTGTGTGATAAGAAATATATCTTCAGGGTTTCATAGTCTATTTATTTCTATTATTGATCCTAAACCTATTTAATTCTGACTATATACATCCTAATCTACCATTAACCATGAAAATGGATATAAGGGGTGTTCAAATTTTTTTTCTTGATCTGAAACGCCTGAGGTAAAAAAAGTTGTGGACTGGTACCCGCATCACCCCTCGAAAGTTTTATGAAAATGAAAAAATATCCTTGGGTTACTCGAGGTCTATATGGTCCCTGCTTCTGTATAAAAAACATAAGCCTAAAATAAAAAAATTTGAATTGAAGGGTGACACAGAATATCCATGTAAGTGCCCACTGAAGGGGACATTGCAATGTGAACGCTGAAAAAAAGCATATTTTCAATTATTTTTTCCTTGGGAACTGTTGTATATAATTAAACAAATGTTTTTTTCTCTGAATGGTATGATCAAGGAGAGAGAAAAACAATTTTGTTTGCTGGTAAATAATATTCATATATTTATTTATAACATAAAATGCATGTATGTAACAAAAAAAAAAGTTTTCTACTCCGAGTTGTTGATATTTTGATTTTAACTTATAATTTCACCTGATTTATGGTGCAGAAAAAGTTTTAATTTTTTCTCTCTTTCACAAGAAACGCCGCCATTTTGTTAATTTTCGATGAAATAAAAAGTTGAGTTGCGGACCATAGGGGCGGTGCCATAGATTAATAAACTTTTTCGATTTTCTGTTTCGGATCACCAGGATAGCCAAAATCACCTGCGCCAGCAGAAAACTTTTTCTTTTTGCACACATGCATTTTATTTTATAAATAAATAAATAAATATTTTTTACCGTCAAACAAAATTTTTTTCACTCTTCTTGATCATACCTTTAGGAGAAAAAATGATTGAAAATATGCTTTTTTTATGCGTTCACATTGGAATGCCCCCTTAAAATTTTCATAAAATTCCGCCGCATATTGTGGTGAAAAAGCCTTGATTTTCAAATTATTTAAACAATCTTTATCTAAACAATATGTGTAAATATTTGAGATGTGGAAAAATGAATAGAGTTATTCGATTCCGAGGAAAAAATTACATAAGTTTATTTATACTGCGTCACTAATTGATTTTATAAAAAAATGGTAAAGCACGTAGACTTTATGTACTTTTGAAAATTAAATCGAATGGCGCTATAAGTTTTTCCACATCTTGAATTTTCAAGCAAATTGTATAAACAATAATAAAGACAAAATTTTCTGGAAAAATTATCTATTAATTTTTGCGCTATTATTTTTCTAAATATTTCATGACAAAATAATTTTTTAAAGGTTTGAAAAACTGAAAAAATCGTAGTTTTCCACCTTTGAGCCTTACATTTGTCTTCTAACATGTTTCTGGTGTTTCACTGATATTTTTTTTAATAATTCGAATTTAAATAAAACTTTTTTGCTCTCCTGAAACAAATATTCTTTTGACTTACTTCTTACATCGTTCTGCCGGACCCCTTCAACTATTATTGTTTGAAACAAATAAACGTCTCTTGTTAAAAAAATAAATTTTTCATGAATTCGAAAATTTCAAATACACGTGGTCATAAAGTAAAATAATGTTTAGGCGGTGTAACTTTAGGTGGGTGATAAGGGTACCAATGCACAACGTTTTTTGCCCCAGGAGTTTTGAGAGTATAAGCAACATTCTTTGTTCGAACACCACTAACGGATGTAATAATTCTTAGGAAAAATCAGGGAATCAAAATTGATACATATTATACTTTTCGGTTTAAGAGGGTCGAAATTTCTTAAATGATTTAAAAGCTTTTTCAAAACTAAAGTTAATGAAACTTTTAAGAGATCTTTCAGGGTCGATTTAAAAAAATCGTAAATTAGTTATAAAAGTTGAAGAATGAGCAAAAAGTATATTTTTCTTTATATTACAAAAAATTAATGTTAAATTAGGACCTAACCCTATACGATAACTAGGGTTAAGTTTTTAAATAAAAATTAAGTAGAAAAATGTACTTTTTCCGGTTATATTAATGAATATTCCTAGATTTTCAATTAACAACACTTGTCATTGTTGTAAATGATTTTTATGAACAAAGGTCCTATTAGAATTTTCCACTTAATTTGAATACGTATATTGCTTTAATTAATAATTAAATCAAGTGGATTATTTTAGATAGTATTTTAAAATAATGATTATCTACCGTAGGTTTATTATGTGCTGTAGTAGAGTCTCCCCTTCGCTTCTTCTACTATCTTTGCTTGATTTTCCTGAAAAATTGTACATGATAAAAAATACCTGAATATGCAACTTTTTTGTTGACAATTTTTATCAAAGTGGCAACTATTGTAAGATATTTATTTATTATCGTGTTAGATTAAGATCCAAAGATTAAAAAAATGTTTTTGACGAAATACAAAAATTTATCTGATTCAAAATTCCGAAAGAGCGACTCTGTTATAATTAGTAAAAAGAGTGATAATGATTGTCAGATGTCAAAAGTTCGATTGGTATGAAATGCTTGTTCAATTAGTAATAATAGTGATAATCATAATAGTGATAGTGATGATGATTTATTAAATTTTTTCTTTCCACAATCATCTGTTTCATCATGTTGAACAGAATAGAATCGTTGGAATATGTGATAGATCAGAAGAAAAAGGATAGAATTTCATCTCTATAGCCGGATAAAACAGGACACCTGGGATATAAATGGAATCCGTTTGAATAAAAGAAAAAAAAGCAATACAGACTCGCATCATTATGAGATAGAACTTCCTATCTTGTTTCCCAACATTTAAATATATAATAAGAAGTTTGAATGTAAAACGAATTTGAAAGCGAGTGTCGAGACAGGTTAAAAACTATTCCCTTCGTGACAAATAACACGATCATAATCCGATCTCGGTAGTCAGAACGATGCGAGGAATCACAATAAATATTTGGGTGGAAGGTGGGATCAAAATATAATCCTTTAATGTTCATTGGACATAAATATCGTAAGGTAGCTGGACATACGTCAAGAGTCGTGTCAACATGAAAGCGAAAAGGATGCCGTATAGCAGATTTTTCTCCCGGGCTAAGTGTCTTCGGATTGCTTAAGTGTGCGTAAAGAGGTGCGGTCATTTATGGTACTCACGATATCTATCTATTTGTAACCGCGCGTGTACGAACTACCGCGTATTGCTTTGAATAGCATATAATTTGTTCTTCAGCCGGCTGAGAGGTGCTTCGGTATGTCTATTCAGCTCCGTATCCGCGCACATCGATATCCCCTCCACCTTTAAAAATGAATAATGATCGCAGTGACTCTTCAGGTTAGTTCTCTCGAGAGCAGCCTCTTTTTGTCATGCGTTATAGGCGAGTTTGAAAAAGGATCAGCACGCAGGAGGCACGTACTTGAAAAGGAAACACAAATTATTCTTTTACTAGTAGTACATCCTGAATCAGGATATACCACCACCAGGATGTACGCAATATAGTTCTGATAATGCATTTAATGAACCGACTAATTTATTCTAAGTTCCTATCTATTTTATTCTAACTCTTAAAGCATCAGAATTCCTGGTGCTTCAAGAGTACCGATTAATCTACGGATTAATTCACTGATTAATTTACCGAGTAATTTGCCGATTAATTACCTATAATTTACTAATTTAATATACCGATGTAATTCACCGTCTAATTTACCAATTAATTTTTCGAAATTCCTGTGTATTTTATTTTAATTCTCAAAGGATCAAGAATTGTGAAGATAAATAAATCGGTTCAGTAAATTCATTATCAGAAATATATTGGGTTGGCGGAATAGCTGCTTCCATATTCGGCGTTATTGTCAATGACTAGTATTTATATTAATAAATAATTAATTGTCCCTTTCACAAAAGGACTTCTTTTTTATAAGGGATTCCATTAATATTTTTATGTATTCCTAGATATTCTTGATATTCCTAAGTATTCTAAAGTATTCCCAAATATTCTTATATTTTTTAAGGTATATCTCGAATTTTTCGACAATTTGAACACGATTTTATGACTCCGCGACGGAATTCGTCCGCGGCTAGCAATGTCCGATGAAAATCTCAAAACTTTTACTTTTAGAATTTTTAACTGTCAGATTTCATATTTGACCCTTCTCTTCATTTATTCTTCAAAATAATGAAAATAATCAACTTTCGCTCTTTGATCAGGGTTTTTTCCAGAAAAATATGCGATGTACGGGAAAAAGTTTAAACGTTAACTAGCATGATATTTTCGAAAATTTCCAAAAAAAACTGTATTGATTAAAAAAACTGTACCAAAGAAAATCAATGCCACTAATATTTTCCCACCTGATGTTCGTAAGAAAATTACTTCCTACACGTACATTAGTAGTCAGAAAGTAAAACAGCTATTTTGGCGTACCTCTTCATATTTTTGAAAATACTAAAAAAATTGTTCGAAATATTGAAAAATACATTTTGAACATTAAATAGAACTCTTCAAGGAGAACAACTTATGAAACCCCTCACAAGAATCAAGAAGAAAAAGGTAATGATTTTTATTATTTTGAAAGTACTGGCGGATTTTGAAAGAAAATATTTTCCCATTTTTTGTTAAAGAAACCACATAAAACAAGCGTTTTTAATCATTTGAGCCTAATTTGGACAATTTCCTTTGCGCTGCTATACTAATTATCTCAATGACAGATGTATTTGAGAATAATTTCAAATAAATAAAATTTTAGCTATCATGTATAGATTGAATCTCAGTATTTGTTTGATATCAAATATAAAAAAGTCACAAGTGTTCTGTAATGATGTTTACTTTGAAATGAAGGATTGAAAAAAATATACAAAATATTTATTTTTGCGTTCTTCTTGCACTTCCTCTTCCAACCAAAGCCGCAGACAGATTTCTTTGAAGTATTTTGTGATTTGCTTTGACATATGTTCTAAAATATTCTCAAGTATTTTTAAGTGCTTCCTAATATTCTTAAATATTCCTAAATGTTTCCACATATTCTCTCATATTCCTACACATTTTATCATATTCCCACAGATTTCAAGTATGCTTTGTATTCAGA
Organism: Andricus coriarius; assembly: GCA_932066315.1. NCBI lineage: Eukaryota > Metazoa > Arthropoda > Insecta > Hymenoptera > Cynipidae > Andricus > Andricus coriarius. The sequence continues at coordinate 8,743 of CAKNWT010319816.1, forward strand.
GATATTCCCGAATACTCCGAAGTATTCTCAAATATTCCGAAGACTTTTTTGAGAATGTATTCCTCGTATGTACATGCAATCTGAGAGTGGTTTCTTTTCTTTTGTTATTTAAAAAATATTGCTCTTCATCATATATGATTAATTGTTTTACAAATTGAATAATAAAAATTGAGTCTTAAAAATTTGAAGTTGAAAGTGTTCACGTGCTTTTTGGCTACTTTTTAGGAGAGCAAGTTTGTAAACTGGCTCTCCTAAACTTTTGGAAAAATTCAAACATTTACTCTAAAATGCTGGAATTGGGTTTAAAAGTTAATTTAAGTTTTAAATTTCAAATTGTCTTTTCCTTACTGCCAATACTGTCAACATATTTCGAAAGCGAGGAGATAGTGCAGTATAACACGGAAATCGATGAAAGTGACTAATTCTATTTTCCTTTATTTCTCCTAAAGGATTGTATAGAATGCCATCATATTTTGTTAATAATGCTGTAGAACGGCCTGCTTGTTTATTTGAGTATACATAAAATTAACATCGATCAAAATGGACTTGATTCCATATACGGAGCAACCCAAACCTGATTCTTTATACGGAGTAACCGTAACCTGATTCTTTATACGGATTTTCCCGAACTTGATACAGTATTGCATGGAGCAGTCGAAATATATTTATTATTATAATACAATCATTCGAAGTTTATTATGTTGGGAAAAGCTATTGAAGAGCAGAGTTCGTTGATATGACAGCATATTTTTAGATTAGGAAACAACAAAAAAGATTAAAGGAGTTTTGGGCGAATTTTCACAGGTCGAAGGTGAGAGCTCAGAGGAAAGAGGACATATGCTCGCAGAAAAAGGATCCGTATAATTTAAAACACGATCGGCACAAATGTGGACAACGTGACTTTTTAGTGGATTTCATAAGAAGTTGAGTTAAATTTATCGATTTTTTATACATTTCACCTGACTTCCAGTTCAAGCTGTAAGCGTATTAAAGAATTCTAGTTCAAAGGTCACGGGTCAAAGGCGAGAGATTAGGGATCATAGTTGGAGGGTCGAGGATCAATGTTGACTTCCCCTTCCTCCCTCCAATGGGGTTATACAACCCACTAAAATTGCAATTTAATTTTTAATTTTTTTCTCGAATATTTTTAAAATCATTTTTTGGGTATTAACTTCAAACGAGAATTGCTTAAGGCATTGTGGATCGATGTTCCACATCGCTCACGTAGAGACGACACGTAGGGAAACATAATCATCGGAGTCTTCATAGTACTTGCACGGGCAGAACGCAAAAGCGCGGCGAGAACGCTGTCGTAAATTCACGGCACGCTGTAAGCGTGCCAAACCCTACCGGCGATCGGAAGCAATTTACCAAACATGACTTCGGCGTGCCACGTGGCGGTAAAGAGGCCCGCGAGAAAAAACAATGAAAAAAAGAAGAATCAATGCCGTCGCGCGATCCAACTTTTTTCGTCACGAGTACGTCGACCGTGTGCACTTTACGATCGTAATAAATAACGCAGAATCTGAAAAGTTTCTTGTTCTACTACTTAAGAATTTCAGGGGCTAATAAAAAAATAAGTGTGTTGAATCCAGAACTTTTTTAGATCAAGATAACAGTTTCATTTGGAAGTGATTCAACAGATGTTATAATTTGAAATTCTGCGTGAAATCGCATGTATCGACGCGTTTGATAGTCGACTGCTCCGTTCAGTAAAGTTAGGGTTCGTTCGTTCATTCGCATAAATTTCCGTGGGACTATGTTCGCTCTGGCGTAAATTCTCGGATCGAATGAAAGAGCAAAGAAGAAAGACGGCGGGAGTAAATTCAGTGTCGAGGAATAGGTTATCTGAGATTGATCGCTCGTTTCTTATTCAACGCTCTCTGCGTCTGGTTCCGTGGTCAGGATTTCCGTTCAGTGCGTAGATTTTCAATTTACCTGAGATCCATTTGAGAGACCGGAAATCCCCTTTCGCAGAGAACGCGTTGAGACGATAACTCGCGTAGAAATAATAGACTGATTTATAGGATGTGGAAGTTTACAATATCGAAGATTATGGGTCGTTCCCGTCAAATATCCTATGCATTACATAGCACCATTAAAGGCTCTCCTATAAAAGTAAACTCACTAGCTTCAGTGAGCTTGTGATTATATGATAAACACTGCTATGGTACAGAATTATTTTTACGGGAGCAAGGTGTCTAATCAGAGTGAAATAGCTACATGATTACGTTTGCAGATCCTATTTGCATTGCTGGACTGTTTGATCTGTGCAGAGCAAATGTTGAACGTGTGGATATTGGAAATGTCCTTAAGGGAGGAGTGCCATTTGAAGCAGTACAAATGGGTATCTGAATATATGATGCAGATATAAGATTAACAGTTATCGCTAGATTAATAGATTTTTATAAATGATTCTAGTATTTAGATTTTAAATCTTGTAAAGCAAGTTGAATAATTTAGTCTATTGCGACCGATACAAATTGTTGCAATACGATATGACAATTTATAATGTTTATGCAGGTAGAGATTGTTCTAATCTGAAAGAAAGAACTTTCGTTTCCTTGAGAAAGGGAGATGTCTAAGATTACATGAAATATTTCCCACACTCGTATGATTCTCTACTAATGAAAGTTTATCTCCAGTGTATCGATAGTGTCACTGGAATTTGATCTGTCTTTGCAATATCAAGATAAAGAAGGTGATTATCTGCAACTAGAATCGCTAATGAGTACAAATGTACTCTATCGAGTGGAGATACTAATGTGCCTTAACAAAATTCAGGAAGTAATGAGCGTTCAATATATGTATGTACATTCAGGTATTCAATCGATGATATTTATCTTTATTCCTACATACATATAGAGGAATCGAAGATTCGTATTATTTGCGGTTAATACGTACGTTTCTCTTTATTGCGCAATTGCTGATAAGCTTGCTTTTAATGCAGGATTACAAATTGGACAATTTTGAGTATTTTTCTCGATATCTATCCGACGGTAGTGTTGTATCTTTGACCTTAAATCCGCTGGCATTTCACACAATACGCGAGGAAACCGTTAATAAGCTTGGTGCAGTGAACAGCCATGTATCTTAAAAGTAACAAGCTCTCGGACAGACAACAGGAATACGTGAGCAAGGTATTCCTTGGGGCCCAGTCACCCGTGGAAGCAGATGTTTGCGAGTTCTTCTGTGTTAGCACCAGAATCGTCCACGCGCTCAATGCGATACACGGGTCTAAGCCCGCATTAACCTGTGCGCTAAATTAGACCGGACGTGCTTTTTGGCTCACCCGGGCGCAAAAATTTAAACTCAAAACATCGTCGAGAATCACAATCCAACTGGATTAATTTCGATTCATGAGCGTAAAAAACGGGTTACCATTCATGCTCTTATGTCAGGTATAAGTTACTTCCATTCTACAGTATCTTTTGTGTAGGATACAAAACTATATATAAGAAATTTTACAAAATAGGTACTCTAGTGCAAAAGAAAAATTTCCTGATTTTTCCAGGTTACTTGTAAGAGATTCACTCGCCAATGCATATCGATTTTGTATTTGAATTCAGCTCGAGATGAATTTCCTGCCTCAAAATTAATTTTGCATAGAGCTCCTCATTCTCAAGAAATTAGAAGAAAGATATAAGTCTCCTTCATTCTGATATTGCCGAACGTTGGCTGGATAAGACCAGTAGCTGTTACATATATACGTTGGTTCGGCTTTGTCCAAAACACAATGGCGGGTGGAGAGGAATAATAAGAAACCGAAGGATTCTCTATTGAAGGGAAAAGGGAAGAGAAGAGATAAAAGAAGACAAAGATAAACTTGGCGGACTCCAAGATACGATCCTCCAAATCCACATTTGTATATTCCTCCTTCCAGGGCATCCCGCGGTCTCGCAGCTTCTTCGAATCGCCTGTCCCTTCGGCCCTGTCCCGCTTTCGGTACAGGAGTTTGTGAGCCGTCAGAACTCAGAAGCCGTTCGACTTGCAGCCTCCAAAAAGGAAGAAACAGAGTAACGAACTTATGGAGCCCCAAAATTCAACTGTCATTCTGGATAACTATTTACAACTGTCGGAGAAGCGAATTCTTGCATACGAGAACACGTCTTGTGGTTTCGCGAACGCATCTCTTCTCTGACAGTGGCTGCAGGGCGGTCTGTCCTTCATTTTTAGATAAAAAAGGGAAAAACTATTATCTTTTAATTTTCCTGTCTGAGAATAATTAAAAATTATTTTAAATTAATTTAAAGTTTTTTTTTTGTTCTTAAACTTTAGTGATGTATTCTTTTTATAGTAAATATTTGTAAAAAAAACTATTCTTTATATTCATTTTATGTAGAAACTGATAATGTAAATACGTGAAAACTTATTTGGTACAAATTTTTATCTCAAATTGCAACATTTATACAAAATGTTCTCCATATTAGGAACACTATTGATGATAAAACTTAAAAAAAAAAGTTTGTATAGTTGTGTAAAAAAAAGAAGAGAAAATATGATTCTAACAGCAATGTAAATATTGTGCGCTGTTTGAGGTCAAGATGAAAAGCCCTATTTTTCACAACATCCGCATTTTGTAACTAGCGTGACTTCCTAAAACCCCTATTAATTTATTGAAGAAAGTCTCATATTTAAGTTTAACTAAACATTTCACAAAATTCGCTTTTATAATTATATCAATTTACGGTAATAACAATAGCGATCCGAATTTGCATCCCTGATCCGGTTCAGGTTTTCTTGCCACGGTCAATTGACGAAATCGGATAAATTCGTCTTTTAACATTACAAAGACGGTCATGGCTACTTTAAAGAGCTGTCAACCGGCCCTCAAGGTGAAAATTGAAAATTGCACTTCCAGCGTGCGGGTAAAAGCAGAAGAATTACCCGATATAGGGGTTAAAAGTTGTTTATATTCGCCTCAGGAATCTTTAACCACCTGACATATCTGAATATGTTATTTCGAGCATGCTGCCACTGCGTATCCATATACGCATACCAGGGCACATATCGACACAGCAATCATAATATACTGTGTGTGAGGATTCATCGTACTGGAATCTAACATTACTGACAAGAGATATGCCATCTTTCTCGCGATTAACCGCTTCTCGACCTCTCAGTTCTTCTTGCTTCTTGAAGCGAAATCTTTTTTAATGTGCCAGCTTATAACTGGCCTGATATTCGGCTGAGTCCTGAATTTTCCTAATTATTTCGATTTCTGGCATCTAGACAGATGACGTTCCAAATAATTACCTTATAACCTACTTAATTTTTCAGGATATAACTATATGGCTCAGATCTCAATTTACTGTTAAAAATACATCTGATTTCTGGTATCTAGACAGTTGACCTCCCACATAATTACCTAAACCTACTTGTTTTTGCAGATGACAACTCTATACGACTTATATATTAATTTAATGTTAATAGTATACGTACATTCAATCGTTATTAAAGTTTTATTTTCATATAAGGGAGACCACCCTACAGTAGATAATGATCCTACAGTAGATAATCGTGAATGACAAGCACAAATATAAGTAAAGTAATCAGTTATAATTTCAATATATTAACACGCATCGTGTCTTAATTATTTAGTACATTAAATTAATTATTTAACATCCATTAGTATTTTTAATTAATGATTATCCACTGTTAGGATCAATATCTACTGTACAGTGGTCTCCCCTACGTAAAATCCTCTGTTGAAACATTCATCTATTGAAACATTCATATATTTTTTTATTTAATGTCTAAATTTAACATTTCGTCTGCTATGAAATTGGTATCTGGGTTAAAAAATAAAATTAGTATTGGATTGCTGTACATGTCTATATCTCTTTCCTAAACAACCTTTGGTAAAGGTTAAGCGCATTTGAAGATGATGTTGAATAAACACACAACATGTAAAACGATCATGTCCTATGGAAGCGGACTTTAGTAACACCTTGTACTGCTACTATCCTTTCCAGGGATCCGAAGTGAGTGAGACGGACAGAAACCTGCCCCACTGGTCTATACTACCGTGAAACTCATCTACCTTTTACACGAGAACCACGCCATGAAGCCCTCTTACCAGTGGACAAGGCTCTTTGATATTACCTTTGAATTCCGACATGTTTTGTCACCTAATAATCCAATCAATATTACTCTGACTACATTCCATCATTTCTAAACATAATTTTAGTCTTTCCTGTGATCGAACAATTTAAAATAGTAAAGGCTACTCATTGTTTTCGCTACAAAATTTAATGTTGATTACATTATTGTAATAATAAAGGCTTTAGGTATTTTTGAAAGAGAATTTGGTACACAGCAGGCAGAGTGCCGATCCGTCTCTCAGAGTTAATTCCCTTGATCACAGTTGATCCCCAGGGATTATGTAACACCGCAATGTTTAAGCGCCAAGCCCGAAACACCAGAGCCCCATCCTGGCCTTAGTAAATTTCGTATCCACGCTGCTTTCCGTGTTGACTTTTATCTTGTGAACATTAGGTCAATGCGGAACTCCGGCTTTACTAAATCTCTATTTCCACTCAGGTCAACACCATAAGATAGACAAATGCTTACATTCCTTTAGACACAGACAATTCAATTTTTCAAAGGGAACTTATTTGTCATAATATTTGGCTTCATCTCTCACTCGACTTGATTGTACTTTATTCTCAATCACCCCATACTTTTTTCAATTTCTGATGCGTCTTTTATGATAGGTAATCTCACACTAAAACGTGAGACTTTCTCGAAGTATGGGATTTCCGCGAAACCAGTAACTTTTTAGAGAAAACTATTTTCTTGTACAAAGAATCCTGTTACACGCTCTTATACCAAGAAATCATTGTGATAGCCACTATGTCTAAAAGGATTTGAAGAGTAAATAAGAATAAAAAAAGTCGTGATGAGAAGATTCAATGCTACCCTAAGATAGGATAAAAGGAGTTTGAATAGAGGGGGTTCTACTGGATTAGGCACTTAAAGCGGATAGAACAATATTAGATTGTGCACTACTGGTGGGTAACCAGTAGCTTCCACGTCTAGTTAGTTAATCGTGAAATAAGCTCCTGATGAGATCACTGGCTTGGCAAAAAGAGATTAGATTTTTGCATTAAAGTATAGCGGGTAGCATCTCAGCATGCCATAGCAACCAAGAAATTCCCACCGTAAGGCCATACGTATACCGACAAATGTTGCCGATCGTCTCACGTGCCTATCCTTTCCCCGCCCAACCGATATAGTCCGTTATTCTCGTATCCTTCTTATTTCTTGATTTACTGGCAATTTGTATCGGCTAAATTCCGTGCAAGAAGCTTTCTTAGAACCGCGACCACTTAACTCACGACCACCATTCTGGTTTTATGTTCTGGTAACAAGATCCTTGGAAACGAAGCTCGCGCTGAGTACGACATTTCCGATATGGAAATGGCCTTAAGTCTTCGTGGTCTTGACTTTCCGCCAAAATCCCATCAAGCTAAGACCGGTAAGATCGGGTAAGATACCCACCAGCACATCTTCGAAGCGAACGAGCTTGGAACGTTCATCCGCGATTTGATGAAATGGTAGCTGCAGTAATTGAAATCCTGTGTTCCTTGCCGAGCTGATATCACGCCGGGCCCTTGGGCCAGAGGCTCAAGATATCCGGACCCAAACCATCCATCCGTTCGTGTCACTCTCACAAGACAGAATGTGCGGGTATGAGCATGAGGTAAAGGGACCCAACACATACGGCTGAAGACTATAAGCCGATTATACCCTCCCAAATATTGAGACGTGCTTTTGGAGAGTCGGAGGCATGGTTCCAGTTAACATTGCACTCGTTGCTATGTCGTGGGTACATACGTTTAATCCTTCGTACGCAACGTGGGACGTGTAGGTCGTACATCACCGGCAAGAACCAACGTCACGATGAACTGAGATAAGTGAATACCCTACCTTATACCGGCCAAGACGCTTGGAATATTGAATTTCGAATGACTCCTGAGTCAATATGCTCAGTAGCAAGTGAGTTGACCACACTGGACTGATGATTTCACTGGAAAAATCACAAACACTTTCGGGGAACTTCATGTCCAATAGGATAGATTAAAAAAGCATCGGGCACAAAAATCAGCCTAGCACTGAAAATTTTCATTTTGGGTCCCTTATAACTATTGTGGAAAATTTGAAACAGATCGATCAATAACCTGAGGTAGCGCGGGGCTAAAATCAGCTTAAAAAATACGCAATTCTCTGTTTTGTAAAAATTGCTGATATTACTTTTTGGGCACCTACATAATATTCATAATCTACAAAAATCTTGAAAGATTTCAATATTTTCAGTTTTTTATGATAAAATCTGATATTTATAAACCTTAAAAAATAGAATCATGTTTAAAATCTTTACAAACTATCCTAAAAATTTTTTGAGCCTGGACAAACTCTCTCACACTAAAAATTGATTTAACAAAAATTATAATATGTTAGCAATTAAAATAGCCCGAACATGATTTTAAAAAATTAATATTACCAATTTTTGCAAGTCTCTGAGAATTGCGAATTTTCGAAATTCATTTGTGCTTGCCAAACCTCAGGATATTGATCGATCTACTTCAAATTTTACATACAACAAAAAACGAAAATTTTCACATTGCTAGGCTGTTTTTGATTTTCAATTTTTTTTGACCGATCCTAATGTTCAACGTACCAAAAAGTCAACTCACCATTTTTTCAAATTTATCTACGCCTACATTTCTATTATTCTTTAAGTTCTCCTAATTTTAATTATATGAGAAACAGCATTGATTCTCGTAAACCGGGTATAATCTATCTGAATTCTGCATAAAATCAACACAGGATGATGAAGTAATTTTGTCAGTTAAATAACATCTATAAGAATGAATAATATTTAATATTCTTGAGAAACGCAGCGTAAAAATAATGAAGTTAATCGAATCGTTTCGGCCCAATAAAAAAGTGTGTAGATTGGCATCCGAAAAAAAGTAAAAAAAAATTTGGAATTGTTTGGTATCTTCTGTTTGGTTTTTGGAATTGAAAATAAAAAAAATCTTATTGGTTGAAAAATTATGGCAAATTGTTTGAATGTAAATCTTTTGCTAGTGAACGAAAATGAAAATTATAAATGAAAAAACAAATTTTTTGTTTAATTTAGAATTTCTGGAGCATGTGGAAAAAACTATTCTTTTATTGAGTGAAATGCACTCTTTTTTGGAACAAGTTTAATATGTTGAACCTAAAGTTTTTTTCAGGTTCGACATATTCAAATTTTGCCAGCACGTTTTCATATGACTCAGCCCAAAACAACATGTTTTTTGCACATTTTCCAAAAATTCTAACATGAGCAACATTTTTTCATCTTAAACCTAATTTTGTATTATTATTCGATAGTGAAAATTAAATATACAAAAAAATCGCGATAATTTTTTAATCAATAGCACATTTTGTTTTTAATTTTCAAATCCAAAGACCCATCAGAAGATATTAACCGAATCCGAATTTTTTTCGGGTGCCAACCCGTAAATCTTTTTACACTGGGCTAAAACGTTTCGATTAAATTTAGCATTTTCGTTCCGCTCTATTCTTGAGATCATTTTATAAGCAAATTTCTTTGGAATTCCACCAATAAATATACTATTTTTTCCTTACATAGTATATGATGTTAAAGTTGGAAAAATGAAAATATTTTTTCTGTTGAGAAACATATTTTTAGAAAATATATAAAATAGTTAATTATGCATTTCCCATAAAAGTTGTTTTAAAATATTTATCCTTACTATTTTCCTATAGATGTCCTATGCATTTTTTTATCTTTTTTTTTGTATCAACTATACCATTTTGCACCATTCAAGACGAAAATTGGACATATATGACAAGCTGATAAGTTCCTGCGATTCTATGATATGGATATTAACTATTAGGATCTAGAAGCGATTTAAAAAAAATTTGAAATACAAAGTGTCCAAAGTACATTATAAGTCCACCGGGCTCCTAAAGTCAATCAATATTTTAAACATGATGACTCAAAATACGAAATTTTTCGCAAATTAACAAGCCGTCGGATATAAAATTTAAAATAGTACATTGTTCAAATTTAACGGGAGACAATTTCTAGTTACGTCAAGCAATGAATTTAAGATCTGATGTACTTACGTCATCTTAAATATTTTAAATTCTCTTGTAATGAAGAATGTCTTATATCGTCACTTGGAGAATTTCAACTTGAATTTCAGGTTTCCAGTTATGCAGATGCCGCGCATAAATTAGAGCACTGTTTAGAATAATCGTTTTAACCTGACGTGTATGAAGAGCTGCTGCGAATTCAGAAACAACCTTTGACAAATTTGTCATGAGAACAGCATTTCCGAGCCAAGCTGAGATTGTTTCTAAATAGAGGGATTTTAGTTTACGTGCCTCCACTCATCTGATATATGATGCTCATATATTCTCAAAGTTTCAAGGTTTCCAAACACCCAGACTTTAGTTAAGTGAAGGGAAGACCTATAGTTGTTTACGCCACAATCCCTTCATTAATATCCGCCACTGACCCTTCCGTCTTCCCGAAATGCATTATGCGGTAGTACCCTACCTAAAAATAAATAATTACTCAATCTATACCCTGAAAAAAGGAATCAAATGCAATTTTTAGGACGTTATTCTCTCGTTTTTTTCATGTTCGACCAAATATTTTTAGATGATTTAAAAAAAATTAAATGCACTTCCATGTTGATAAACGAGTTATTATGTGAATAATTTTAAGTTTCACCTCTAATAATTATTAAGGGTTGGATAAAAGTTGAAATGTATTTTTTTTTGCTAAAATAGTGTACATATTTAGTGGTCCTGATGCAAATTACATATTTGCTAGAAATGACTACTACGTGTCCCGGAAATATTTTTGAGAAAAGTTTCAAAAATAGTGTTGCGTAGATTGAATATTCCCATTGAATTTTAAAGCAAAATCTCTTTCAGCAAAATTAAACTAGACAAAATTTTGAGAAAAAAATAGCTATAGAGTTCCTTTTAAGAATAATATGATTGTAAAATTGAGAAAGGATAAATGTGAAACACTAGACAAAAAAGGTGTAACTTACAAAGTTAATTGTAAAGATTGCAATGCAGATTATGTAGGGCAGACAAAAAGGGCACTGAGACCCCTTTTCCCTCTTTTTTCATTATGTTATTCTTCTCTTTAGTGAGCCGCAAAGTGAGGTTTTCTAGAAGTTTATTTTTTGATTGGGAATCAATTTTTGCTTATTCTGCCAAAATTATTTAAATTTTTGCTTATTCTGCAAAAATTATTCATGATAAAATGGATTTCTGTTCAATCCTGATTTAAAAAAACAACCCTCTATCTTGAATAGGTGTCGAGTTATGATCCTTTAAAGTAACCGGATTTTTTGTAAAAAGTGTCTGAACAATTAAATTCTGAAGTTTGCATCTGTACTTTGGAACCTATTAATTTTTTACCCATTTGCCAGGGAGCAACGTTGCGATGATTACAAAAGTATTTCCAGAGCAGAAAATTTTTTGTAAATTAATAAAAATTAATCGTTTAGCTCCTATAGGTCACGAGTTATGAACACGGATCTTTAATTCTTTCCATACGAAAAAATTTACACTGAAAAATGTACTTGCGATCGTATTTAAGGTAGTTGTGCGAAAAATCATGTCTCTGAAAAAAATGGTTTCTCTATAATTTTAAGAATCAAAATAATATTACTGATGTCATGTCAAATGAAGTAAAAATTATATTTTAATGACAAAATTTTAGAACTGAATAAAAACATTTATTTTAACAATATGTTTCGCAATTGAATTTATTCTTGCTATCGTTTCTTACCAATGTTTGAAAAATTGTTCTATTTCAATCGGTAATGCCTTATTTTTTCAGGGAAAAAATTCTTCACAATTCTGCTGTTTCTAATTTTGAAAGTAAATTTTTTATGGCTGAAACTGTTGAAATAATTTTTCAAAAAGAAAACATGTTTAAACAAACCACTATGAAGATTATTTATTTATTTTTAAAATTGGTAACAGAAGAGTTGTAGCAAATATTTTTTCCCGAAAGCATAAGCCATGATTGGGTAAAATTCCACCATTTGCAAAAAACTGGTAAAAAGCGACAATAAGAAAACACTTAAAATCATAGAAATCTTTTTTTCCAAACTCCTGATTTTTGGCAGGAGCTTAAGCAAATATCATATGCATATGTAAATCTTCAAAAATATACATTTTTTACTTTCCTTAAAAAAATCAATTTGTTAACAATTGTTTAAATAACACCCCTGACACTATCAATTTGGTGCCCATTTAATGAAACCTACCGCTAGAAGATTTGTTTTTGGAAGCGAATGAAGAAAAAAGTATAAAATAATAATGTTGATATTGTTAAAACTTTATCAATAACAATCAATAAATCAATGAAATACTATTTTAGTATAAGAAATGTCAATAAGTGTTAAACCTTTTTTTCAATAATAATATAAGTAATAAAAATAAGTCT
>CAKNWT010319836.1:4380-17636 GCA_932066315.1 Andricus coriarius
TCTGTAGTCTGTAGTCTGTAGTCTGTAGTCTGTAGTCTGTAGTCTGTCTGTAGTCTGTAGGCACGATAACTTTCGAAAGACTGATCAGATTGGACTGAACCTTGGAACACGTTTTTAAGGCGTGAAAAGAAAGAACAAGTTCGTTAACCAGCCATTTTTAACCAATAGTTCTGGTTTTATTTATCGAAAATTTTTTTGAAAGAAATTTCATTTTATGCCAAAACTATACAAGATATGGGAAAAATGCTAAAAAGTAACATTTTTTATATCAAAGCGATGAACAAATCTTGTTCAAACTATTTTTTGATAAATTACATATTTTTCGTTTCATTCATGAAAAATGTCATTTCTGGTAGAATATATTAATATAAATTAATTCTTCTTCGTGACATATTCACCTTTCTGGTTGAAAATCTATTTCTTTGGTGGTGAATTTAACTATAAGGTAGAAAATATCTTTAAAAAATTAAAATTTTGTTGAAAATTCATGTATTTTGTTAAAAATTAATCCTTTTTGGTAGAAAATTAATCTTTTTGGATGCGAATTCATTTATTTAGTTGAAAATTTAACTATCGGTTTGAATATTGATTCAAAAATTTAAATTTTGTTTGCGAATTCATGTATTTTCTTAAAATGTAATCTTTTTTGGTAAAAAAATTAATCCTTTTGATTGGAAATTCATTTTTTAACCGAAAATTTTACAATCTGTTTTTGTCGTTTCTTGATAGACATTTATTTTTGGTTGAAAACTCATCCTTTTGTTTAAAGAATGAACTATTTCGTTGAAAATTGATTTGTATAGTTATAAATGTAACTGTTTTGTTGAAAATTCGCTTTTTTTTATTTCAAGTTAATTTTTTTGACTGGAAGTGTAGAAATTCAATTTTGTCTAGAAAATTGATTTTTCTACTTGAAAATTCACTAATTTTGTTGAAAACTCATCTTTTTTAAATATAGTTTTCTATGAATGAACGCTGTTTGACCAGAAATGGAATTTTCTACTTTTTGGAAGCATTTTCAGTAAGTTAAACCAAAACTGTTTCTTAAGCAATTAACCGTTTTTTTGGACTTTAAAAGAGTGTGCAGGTATGTCAATGAGAATTTGTTCCTTAAGGCAGATAGAGCCTTAAGTGAATAAACTTCCTTTTTAATTTAAAATAAAAACAAATTTAACAATCACTTAAAACGTAGAGATTTTGTCAATCATATAATATTTGCAAGTAAATTTCTTCTTTTTATCTAAGCCGAGCACGATGTGCTCGCTCAATAGTTGAGAATTCATCTTTGTTGGTTCAGAACCCACCTCTATTGGCTGAAAATTCGATAACCTGGTTGAAAGCTTAACTGCTTGGTAGAAAATTAAACTGTATTTTTAAAAATTCATTTTTTTAAATTAAAGATCATTTTTATTGGCTCCAAATTAGTTCTTTTTTGTAGAAAATAATTATTTAAATTTCAAATTGATTTATTCCATTTCTGGTCGAAATTTGATCCTTTTTAGTTGAAAATTTAACTATTTGGTTGAAAATTCATGTGTTTTGTTAAGAATTTGTCGTTTTTGTTAAAAATGCAACTGCTTGTTTAAAAATAATCTGTTTTGTTTATTTGCTTAACTTTTATGTTGAAAATTTGTCTTTTTCGTTTTATTTCAACTTTTTTTATTTTAAATTGAAATATTTTTTGGTTGAAGTATCAGGTATTATGTTTTTCGTTGCGAATTCATATTTATTGGTTCAAAATACATTTTTGGGTTGAAACCTCTATTATTTTAGTGGCTTCAACTTTTTTGTTGACAATTTATCTTTTTTGTTTCAATTCAACTATTTTTCATATAAAATTAAAATATTTTTTGTTTGATGTATCAACTATTACATTTTTTCTTGAGAATTCATCTTTTTTGGTTGAAAATTCAGTTTATTCGTTGAAATTTCGTTGTTTTTAGTTGCCAATAATTCGTTCAAGTGAAAATTTAATGTTTCATTTCTGATCGAAATTTGATCTATTTTAGTTGAAAATTTAACTATTTGATTAAAAATGTATGTATTTTATTGAAACTTCGTCGCTTTTGGTAGAAAATGAATCTCCTTAGTTAAAAATTAGATTTTGTTGTATTACAAACAAAACTATTTTTTGGAGAAAATTCAACTATTTTGTTGAAAATTAAAAAAATATGTTTGTCTAAAAATTCTTCTGTTTTGGTTAAAAATGCAACTGTTCGGGTTAAAAATAATCAGTTTTGATTGAAGATTCAAACTTATTGTCTTCAATTCGTCTTTTTGGTTCAATTCAACTGTTTTTTTAAATATAAGATTGAAATCTTGTTTGGTCAAAGTGTCAACCATTACAGTTTTCGTTAAAAATTCATTTTTAATAGATCAGAATTGATCTTTATTAGTTGAAAATTCAACTATCTGGTTGAAAATAATACTTTCAATGGAAAATTTTACTATTTCATTCCTGCTCAAAATTTCGTCTTTTTTTTTAGTTAAAAATGTATGTATTTTGTGGAAATTTCGTCGCATTTGGTAGTACATTAATATCCTTGGTTAAAAAATGATTTTTTTTTTCAAATCAAGAACTCAACTATTTTGGTTTCTCCTCTTACCTATTTGGCTTGAAAATTCAACAACCTAGTAGAAATTTCAACCACTTAGTTGAAAATTCAACTGTTTGATAAAAACTGAAAATTTTTTGTTAAAAAATCATCTTTTTGGTTTGAAAGTTCAACTATTTGGGCGATAAGTAACTGTTTTTGTTAATTATTTATATTTTCGGTTGGAAAATGCAACTGTTTTGTAGAAAATTCGTCTTTTGGCTTGAAAATTCAACAATCTAGTGCAAACTTTTTTCTGTCTTGATAAAAAATTCGACTTTCTCGTTTCAAAATTCACCTCTTTTGGTCGAAAAATATAATTTCTAAGTTGAAAATTCAACTATCTAGGTAAAAAATTAATCTGATTTAGTTAAGGATTCAGCTATGGTTGGGAAATAACGAACATTTTGGTGAAGAGTTCATATTCTCGGTTTGAAAATTTATCTCTTTTGTTGAAAAGTGTTCTTTTTTATTTGAAAGTTCATCTTTTTTTTTTAATTTCTGTATAGGGTTCAGCTATTTTGTTGAAAATGCGTGTTTTCTGACCAAAAAATACTGTAATAGGTTGAAAATTGAACTACTTTGTTGAAAATTCAGTTATGTGGTTGAATATTCATCATTTTAGGCTTTTTTTTGTAGAAAATTCAAATATTTTTGTAGGAAATTCAACTATTTGGTTGGAAATCAATTTTTTAGTTGAAAATTTACTTCTTTCGTTGTAATATTCTTCTTTTTGATTTGAGTATGGTGGAAAATTGGGCTATTTGCAAAATTTAACTATTTTGGTAGAAAGTCCAACTATTTGGTTAAAAAGTAACTTTTTTGTTGATCCTTTGGGCTTGAAAATCCAAATATTTTCTTCAAAGGTGTTCTTTTTGGTTAGAAAATTAATTTCCTCCGGTAAAAAAATTTTATCTTTTTTGGTTAAAAATAAAACGGATTGAAAAATGTGACTGAAATATTTTTCTTGCTTGGAAATTCAACTCTTCTGTTGAGAATTCATCTTTTTTGTTTAAAAATGCATTTATTTTGTTAAAAGTCATAATTTGGTTGAAAATGCAAATAGTAATGGAAGTAGCATTTTCAATTATTTTGTCAGTTTTAACAAAATAAATGCATTTTTAACCAAAAAACTTTGTACTTCCCCCACATTTGTGCATAGATCTTTTGAAATTAAAGGTCAAACCATCGACAACTGTAATTTGATGATTGTGAATTCTCTTTCGTTAAATCTCCATCGGCTTTATTTGCAGCTATCCTGAAAAATGTATCATTTAAATAAATGTATAATTAGTACAATTTATAATTTGAATTAATATTGAAACAGACTCTTATAACTTAAATAGGTGCTAAAAAACTTTTGTTTGTTAATTTTTTTCGAATATTGTGTTGTTTATCTGAACATTTGAATGTTGTAAAATGCTTTTTTATTTGATAGAGAGCCCAAAATTGATATAGGGCCCAAAAGTAATATAAGGTCCCAAATACATGTAGGGACCAAATTTGGAATAGGGCCTAAAATTAATATATGACCTAAATTCGGCACAGGACCCGAAATTGTCATAGGGCCTAAAATCGATATAGGGTCGAAGTTTTACATGTGGCCCTAAATTGATATATGGCCTGAATTTAGTAGATGGCCTAAATTTGGTACATGGCTCAAAATTAGTATTGGGCCCAAAATTGATATAGGGCCTAAATTTTACATAGGGGCTGAATTTTTCACAAGGCCCAAAACTAATATAAGGTTCAAAACAGGCATAGTGCCCAAATTTGGCACAGGGCCCAAAATAAACATAGGACCCAAAATTAACATGGGGCCTAATATGGATATGTGCCCTAAAACTGAGATAGGGGCGAAAATTGACCAAGGAATCAATATGGGAGTAGGGCCAAAAATTTACATAGGACCAAGAATATAAGCAACTAAAGCTACAAAACCCTTACTTGTAGGCGCTCGGTCCCTACTTTGAATAATTTTAAATTCGGTTTTTATGAAATATCATCTTAGTTATATTGATTTTTGAATGATAAAATTATGGAAGTGAAAAAGTAACTTTGTAAGTAACTTGAAGTTACTTTATCTAATAAGCTTAACTAGTTACTGTTACCAGTAACGTAACTGTAACTAGTTAATCAAGAAAGTAATTCACCCAACACTGAAAAACACCATGTAAAAATTACGGAAAGCTCTGTCTGAAGTACTTCCAACGATAATGTTCTAAGCCGAATTTATCTTTTTCTTTGTCTCTCACTCTTCTCTCATTCTTGTCGTTTTTTTGTTCCACTCTTGAGTCCGGAAGTGTGAGGGGTATACGAACTCGTGCGAGCTGTAATAACTCGCAACATTTCCCGGGCTAAATTATTTATTATCTTGCAGGGCACAAGAGTCTCTCGAGGGCAAGGCAGGTGACCGCAGGAAGGAAGATATTATACGTCAACGTGTTACGCGCCGCGCTCTGTGTGTAATGTTTTGTGTCCGCAAACTCATATAACCTTTTGTGCGAGCATAAGCTTTTTTTATAATAAAAAAATCCGGGCAACCGATTATTATTTTCTTGATGAAAGATTATTCACCTGCTGGAAATCCCATAAGAATTCTGACTTTGAGAGCAAACAAAGACGAATCGGTTTTTCTTGTTTGCTTTGTTAACATGAGTAGCGGGAAATAGCTTCTGAATTATTAATTGAAATATTGAAAGGTGCTTTGTATTTATAAATATTGTTTTTTATTTTATTTGTTTACTGTCAGCGAATTTCGTAACATTGAAAATATAAACAATTTAAAAATCTATTATGAAACAAAGTTATAAGTATTAGCAGTTTTTCAAATTTTTGAAACAATAATTATTAATTTTGAATTGAAAGCGCTTGGAATAAAAAAAATGTAAAAGTACGCAGCGCGCTCCTACAAACAAGGGTTGCGTAGCCTATTAAGACGTAAAGAAGTCGCTTAAACCTCCCCCTCTCATACTTTCCCTTCCCTTACTCCAACCTTCGACATCCCTTCCCCAACTTCTCCCTCCAATACTTCCCTCTCTCCTCGATCATCTACCTTCCAATCCCCTTCCCCAGCCTTCCACCCCCCCCCCCCAATGCTCTTAATTTCTTCTAACTTCTCCTTTTCCCAAATTGCTTATTTTATGCACTTTCCCGACCTCCTTCCCTTATTTACCTTAATTCATCCTACTTTTGCTCCCTTAATGCCCCCTTACTTCTTCTACTTTCCCTCTCCTCATTTCCGCTCACTTCCCCTACATTACCTTCCCTCATTTCCCCTAACTTTCCAGCCCCTCATTTCCCCTCAATTCCAGTCCTCTTAGTTCCCCTAACTTCCCTCCCATAATTTGCCCTCACTTCCACCCAATTCCTTTTCTTGTAAAAAGTACGACGAACGGACGGACACACAGAACTGTGCGTCCATCAAAAAAATGTCTGGACAAATTGATATTCAGAAGCGATTTCTCAACCATTTGAACGTTTTTCTTTAATTAAAGCTAATATAATTTCTCATAAATCTGTCATGGCCGATTTTGAAGAAAAAAATTCATTTTTTTTTTTATAACAAAAATAAAGAAAAAAATCTGCCCACTGCGCGCCCGGCTCGCAAATTTCAGCGCGCCTAGGGCGCGCGACTGTTTGCTCAAGCGCTTCGCGCTCGATAATATATTTATCTCGAGCTTCGCGCTCGATGATGTATTTACCTCGCGCTACGCGCTCGTTTTGTGTATTCTCCTTATATTTGTGCACAGACCTTTGGAACATCGACAACTGTAATTTGGTTATTGTGAATTCTCTTTTGTTAAAGCTCCTTTGGCTTTAACGAACACATTCTCATTAAGAATCTCGTGCTTCGCACTCGATTTTGTCCAAAATCTGAACTTTTCTACATTATGTTCAACATTACTATATTAAATGTATATCATATTTATTTCTGTATCTCAAGCTGGTACTGCTTATTAAGATTTTGCAATATAATGTACACATTTTATTTTCATGATTACTTCAATATTTGCTCCTAATTTTGCATTAATTTTCATTCTCAGCCACCCTGAAAAATCTATAATTTCAATAAATTTATATTATTACAATTCATAATATGAATTGGTATTAAGACATACGTAATTTCATTGTCTTGTTTTTATATTTATAAAAAAGTGTGCATCCTATAAAAAGAAATATTGTTATTATACATCTTGTTACAACTTGTGTAATTTCTCCATAAATTTAATTTGTTTATTTTCAACGTTATGTTTTATGATTTAAACTAAAAATACGCCTACTGATGTAAAGTGGTTCTAAGCAAATTTGTAGATATAATTTAGGCGACAAATTTTGTTAAATAAAAAGTTATTGTAGCTTGTGTCGTTTTTCCAAAAAGTACATTTTTAATTTTTGATGAATTTTCATAACAAGAGTTTATAAAAAATTTGTAGATCTTTTTTGGTTAAACGACTTTCGTCTTTTAATTTTTTTTTCGTCTTTTGTGTCGTTTTTCCAAAAATTAATTTTTTAAGTTTTATTCTTACCTTTTACGATTGAAAACAACTATTCGCCCGTCCTAAAAATTATAAATTGCAAATTTGTACATCCTCCTTGAGTGAACAAGTTTGCCTAATATTTTTTTTTCTTTCCTTGTGTAATTTTCCAAAACATAAAATTTTTTTATTTTTAATCTAATTTTTTGTGATAAAAACAAAAACTAAGCGTCCTATCAAAAAATTGTTGAGGAAAAATTTGTTGCTGCTTTTTGGATGAGCAACTTCTGCCCATTCATTTTTTCTCATAGCTGGTGTCGTTTGTCCAAAAATTTAGTTTTCTTATTTTTAACCACAAAATGGAATTTTTAATTTTCAAATATTTATTGTGCGATCAAAATTTGAATTTTCGATTTTTCGAAAAAATTCAAAAAGTTGTTATCATATTCTTGTAGGGATCTCAAAAAGAAACGTTTTTCTCCTTCTGACATTTTTCCATATCATGCGTTGTTCGACTTAAAATGTTAATTTTCGTTTGATTTTTTGGATTTTGAAAATGTTATGACTCTGATAATTTTCTTTCTATCGAAAAATTGTATAAGGATAAATTGTTTGTATTTTTGAGTACTAATAATAACTATACATAGAATTTTGAAATCTTGAAAAAATGGTCTCAAAAATTTTCAAAATATGCTTAGTTTTTGACTTTGTATCCAAAATGACTGATTAACGAACTCGTTCTTTCTTTTTAGGCCTTCAAGAAGTGTGCCAAAGCACAATCCAATCTGATCAATCTTTCGAAAGTTATCATGCCTACACGATACTACAGACTACGGACAGACAGACAGACGCCCACATAAAAATCGTTTTTTCTGACTCAGGGGGTCTCAAAACGTGAAGATTTGAAGAAAACCGACTATGTCAAATTTTAGATAAAACCAATACCTTCTCATTAGGATGAGCATGTAAAAATGTTTGTAGAAGAGTAACGACTTTTGAACAGTACTTGGATTTAGTCCGTAATACCGAGAATCAATTAATTAACTATCCAGAAAAGTTGTCTCCGAACTTAGCAATTGTTTAAAAATGTATTGAATTTGTTTAAAACCAATAAATTTGAACAATTTATAGAAAAAACCCGTGTTTGAATTGAATTTATGAAAGATAGTTCATAATTTGTTATTTTATAAACAACTTATATAAACAATTATCCACAACAGGTACTCATGATGAAATCAATCAAGCTTTTCGTACTAAATCAGCCAAAAGTTATACGAAAATTTCACTTACATATCAGATTTAATTATCCAATAACAATTGAAGATTCTTTAAATAAATTTAATTAACAAATGCACTGTCTAGCTATTTTTAGAGTTGAAAACTTTGTTTTTTCAACGTAATGAAGCGTAAAGAACTAATTCCTAGATACGGATAGTTGTTTCCATGATTCTAGGCATTTCGAATTCAATCCAAGTATTTGTTGAAAACAGGTACTCTTATGAAAAAAAAATTTAGTTCCATTTTCTTCACTAAATAAAAAAAAAAGAAAATGCTTTTTCTCGAAATCGCCCATGACAGATTTATGCAAAATTTTATTAGCTTTAAATTAAAAAAAAAAACGATTTTTTGCCCCACTGTAGTACACCTGACCGAAACTTTCAGAGTTTCGGTCCGGGGCTACGAAGCCCTAAAAATATATTTAACGATTTTGAATTGAAAACGTTCCAAATCAAACAATTTTAGCTCAGGTAAAATTAGAAAGAAAGGTCAACATTTCGAATGGAATGAAAAAGAATTGGGCTTTTATCATTTCTGAATGAAATCGTTTAAAACTGAATAATTCGAAACTGAACATGTTTGAAATTGAAAAATATTTAATCAGAAACACTTAACATTGAAAAATTACAACATTTCTAAAAATTGGAAAATTTAATTAGAAAGGAGTTGAAATTGTATCATTTCTAATGAAAGGAGTTCAAAATCGAAGTTTTGAATTTTGAATTAAATAATCTCAAAATTGAATGAAAAAACGAATTTTTTACAAAAGAGTTTAATTTTATATCAAATAATTAATAACCCATCAGTTGCATTTTAATCGAAAAATTTGAATTTTCAGTTAAACAATTCATATTAAAAAAATGAATTTTCAACTAAAATTATATATCTTCAAATAAAGCATGAATGTGTAAGAAAAACAAACCAGAATACTTTCAAATTGTTCAACTCAAATAATTTTAAAATTAAATCATTATAAAGAAACGTTTAAAATCAAGTCATTATATATTTAAAATTGTTTTAGGCAAATTAAAATCATTTGAAAGTTTTCAAATTTCTAAATTCAAATATTTCATTTTTAGTTGTAAAATTAAAACTTATGAAGCGAAAAATTGAAAATTTAGCTTTTAACATGAAAAATTAGAACTCTAAAATTGTAATTATTTAAGATTAAAGCAATTATATAATTACTTTTGATTTCATTTTTATTTAATGTTAACTGGATTGTTAACACTTCTTTTAGAATTATTGTTCATGCTTGAAATCTTCTTATTGCGTTTTCTTTCAATTTCAAATGATTCACTTTTTTAAATCTTAACCTAAGAATAGGACAATTTTAGGATATATCATTAAAATTTTTTAAACAATTCGAAACAAGAGCGCTTTGATTACAATTTTTGAAATTGGACAATTTTAAGTATTTCAATTCAAAATTTTGTTTTATATTGCGCTTGACATGTTCAATATTATGGAACAATTGAACAAAAATTCAATTTTCAATGTCTAATTTTAAATTCTTTTCATTCTTGAAGCTTAAATTTGACCAAATTATTTTCCTTATTTCTCATTGATTTAAATTTGTTCTGGAGACATTTAGTTCAAAATGATTTAATTATAAATCAATCGAACTAAAAATTATGCAGCTATTCAAGTCTATTAATTTCATATTCTATCATTTCAAAAAATAGAAAATAAATAGACAATTCTGTACGTTTCACAATTAAACCAAACAATCTATAATATTTAAATCTAAAATTATTTTATATAAAATTGGTTAACATTAAAAACAAACAATTTCTAATATTAAGATCTAAAATTATTCAATATAAAACTGACTATCAAAGTTTTCAATAATAAAATTTGCAACTTTGGAACGTTTATTAGTGAAATTCTCCTGACGATTTCAGTACTTGAATTTAAAACTATTATGGTTGAACTGGATTTCAATATAAATAGAAAATTATTGTACAATATTAGCTTTCGAATTCTCAATATAAATAAAAATATTTCAGGATGGCCTCTAAAACAGAAAACAAATTTCTAATAATTTCTTGGGTATTAAACATTTAATCAAACAATTGATATTAAACAAGTTAAGAAATGTTAGAGTTGATAGTTTCCGCTCAAAACATACTGAATGCTTCTTTTTACGAATAAATCAATAATGTCAATAATGCACCTGTTTAACTAAAAATGAAGTTTTATTGTTGAAAATTCATCTATATGTTTAGAAATTCAACTTTTTTCAAGTTAATTATTTTGTTGAAAATTTAAGTAATTTTTCAAAAAGTCATCTTTTTTGGTCAAAAATTCAACTGATTCGCTGAAAATTCGTCTATTTTGACAGTAAATTGGTCCTTTGGATTGAAAATTCATCTTTTCTGTTTCAAAATTTAACTCTATTCTAAAAAATTCTATTATTTGGTAGATTATGCAACTGTTTTTGGTTACAGTTTAATGTTTTTTTATTCTTTTATTTAGTTAAAAATTCATTTTTGTAGGTTGAAAATTCAACTATTTTGTTGAAAAGTCATCTTTTTTGGTTGAAAGTTCAACAATTTTGTTGAAAATTCATCCTTTTGAATTAAAAAATAATTTCTTGTGGTAGAAAATTCATCTTCTTTAGTTAAAGTAAATAAATTTGACGTTTCAAAATTTAAATCTGCAATAATTTTATTACGTTTATAAAAGATTCTATGCTTAAAATATTACACAATTAAAATGCTGGCCTTTGTATACTAATGGTCAGAGAAAATCAGTATAATATCAGGGTATTTTGAAAATGAAG
Organism: Andricus coriarius; assembly: GCA_932066315.1. NCBI lineage: Eukaryota > Metazoa > Arthropoda > Insecta > Hymenoptera > Cynipidae > Andricus > Andricus coriarius. Next base: position 15,516 of record CAKNWT010319836.1, read on the forward strand.
TTTTGCCGATACCCTGTTAGTTTTAAGACCTCAAAAATTGAACTCTTTTTACAATTGCGCATTTAAACCTATAATTATAAATTGAATGTAAAGAAATGTCAAAGATAATAAATATGATTAACGAGTATTATATCATAAAGTATAAAGTGATATTCAAAGTGATTGCGTAGATTCTTTGACCTAAAAATCTGATTTCTGTCCAAAAAAGATCACTATGAACCATTCACAATTTAATAACTTGAAATGTAGTGAACTTTTGATTTTATTTATTTTGAAATTGTGCATCATGATTTTTAAAATTCAATCAATTTTGACTTAAGTAACAAATTAATAACTTCAAAAATCGAAGGGAGCAACTTCATATTGAAGATAATTTTATAAGATTTCAAAGTGATGTATACTAAATTATTTGTATGGTGCAAGAAAACCTATTCGTAACTATATTTTCTTGATTCAATATTCATTATTTTTCCGTTTAGGAGCTTTAATATATGAACGAATGAATTAATTATCGAATAAAAAAATCAATGTAAGAACTAATTGAGGGTAGATTCTTATATATAATTTGAAAAACTATATTCAACAAATGTTGGAAATAAATAATAACTTGAATAGTATACTATCTATTCTAACTTACGTATTCCAACTTTTCCTCTCAGTATCATGCAAATTATCAGACAAAACTCGTTTCATTAATTACTAAATAAATATACTTAGTATCTTTTAAGCTCCGTATCTCAGTCCAAGTTTCGAACTTGAACATAGAATGAATCTCGGAAATTGTTTGCTTAAATCTGGAATTAAGACAAGCTTTACGCTGCTGGCAGGATTTCAATATCTCACCTTAGTAAACTGCACTTTGTTCAATTTTAAATACTTTTAATTGTTAAATAAACTCAGATAAGAGCCAGGATAATTACAGGAAACTCTTCTCTCGCAATGTAAATGTTACTGCCGTTCTGGAGAAAGTGGTAATATACTAAACAGAAAGTTGGATCTTAGCTTCAAGAATAAAATAAACATTATCTAACCATTTTTTTCACTTGAATTAAGGTATTCCAGAATTAATTACGTACGAAAAGGTCAGGAGATAATAAATCATAAAAATCTTGGTTAGTTTGTCCATATTAAAACTCCTATGTTTATTTATTAGTATTAATATACAAAAGTTTGAAATCTTATGAAATTGTCTTCAACATAATTAATTTTAAAGTTATTCATTCTTCACTTTAGATTATAATCATTCGATTCTGAAAATCGAGATGCACAATTTAAAAATTAATTTTTTTCATCGATATGGTTTTAAGATCCTAATTTAAGACTGCTTCAGTTTTTAAACGAAGTTTATAATTGTTTAATTTCTAACGCTTTAAGTTTGAGTTTTTTAATTTTGAAAGTTTCCTATTAGAAAGCATACGAGTGAAAAAAAATCAACAATATCCTGTCCAAAGAAAGCTACTAGCTTCCATTCACCTACAAAAATTGTAATTATAGAATTAGACAGTGTGTGTTTCATTCAGGTAAATTCTGTGTCACAATTTTGAGTCAATATCCCATTCAAAATCAGCCTAGCTTTTTTGGTGCATAAAAATAGTTTTGCGGCAATAATAATTTTATTCAAAAATATTATATAATATACAAATGTAGTAATATTTTTTTGATAGATTTAGTGATTTTGTCGTGACGGAGATCCTTGTGGCGATCTTGGTGGACTGTGTTCTCTTTCAAGCTCCCTATAAATAGCATTATAAGTAGCTTCGCCATATACACGAGCATCAAAGTTTACGGGCAAATGAGCTAGCGTGAGTTGTATATCATGTTCGTTAAATATATTAATTCTTCTCTGATTAGGCATTGGTATTGCTTGTGATATCAGATTTCTTCGGGCTACTGGGCGAGAACTTTGGGCTGGTTGGGCAGAACCGCGTCCTTGGGCAGGTGCGAGAGGTCTATTCGCTTGGGGGGCTGTTGGACGAACATTATTACTTTCATCTGAATTCCTAATCTGCGCACACAATTCTGTTAAAAGAAAATTAATATTTACATCCATTTCTTGCATTCTGACAAAACAGTTATCAATCATGTCAAAAATTCTGAATAATTAACACAATACAAAAAAAA
>CAKNWT010319839.1:1116-25435 GCA_932066315.1 Andricus coriarius
GTAGTTTTTGAATGGCCCCTTATTATGATTTTTTATCTTCAAATTACTTGCTTATCTTCGATTTCAAAACTACATTTAGTCGTCTTTGGTCGATTTTTTGTATCGCAGATGTTTTTGGTGGGGTTCTCATAATCTTATAAAATCTGAAAATAAAAATCTGCCAGAAAAATGATCTGTCTGCGTGTCTCCAAATATACGATTCTTCCACGTGGAAAAATTGCACGGACAGTTGACAATCTTTTTTCATTACATTGAACTTTAATTTTTATCTCCGCTCATCCAGACAAGATTGCAAGAACAGAATGCGCTTGTCACATGGTGTGCATGGGATGTCGTTAAATGCGACGAAGTTGCGAATTCGTAATCGTTGTCAAGCTCCAATGTGATAGCTTTCGCATAAGAGAGAAAAAGACAGAGAAAAAGAGAAAGTATGGAAAATGAGATGAGCTTCAGGTTGAGACGAAGTAGAAATGACCTGCAATTTATTAGAGGATTGACGTCTCGGAAATTGGATATTAAACGAACCCATGTGCTCTTTCTCCCTGATATTCTTCTCTAGTTGTCTATGTCTCTCCTCTCCTGATTCAAATCAACCATACCTAGTAGGGTACCCAAAAATGTTTTAATTTTAATTTTGCAAACGCTTTTCCCTATATTTCTTTCCTTTTGGTGAAAAGACACTGCCATAAGATTTCTATTATTCATAAAAATTGTTTAGAGATTCCGCTAGACCGTTCTAGGTCTGAAAATGAATTTTCGTAGTTTAAATTTTGTTTAAAGACGAATTTAAGGCTTAAAAGTTTTTTCACCCCCAGAAAGTATTTGTTGTTTATTTACGATTAAGCCCTAGATTTTATGAAGCAAAAAAATCGAGGTTTTTTCAGGATTTAGGATTTCTTCTACAATGAAAGGAAAAAATTCTTTATAAAGAATAAATTAAAAATATCTATACCGTGTATCCGAAAAATCTTGAATTTTGAAATACACATTTTGTATACTTTAAAGACTCTTATCATACTTCCAAATGTATTTTTATCTATCACTTATCTAAAAAAATTTGAGCTAGTTTTACGTAAGGTCGGTTTCAGTGCAATCATTGCATTACAGAAACCTTTAAACTCTAAGCACGTGTGCTTTTGGTGTATTTCGGAATTCAAGATTTTTTTCTGTCAGCCGGTATAAATATTTTTAATTTATTCCTTATAGGGAATATTCTCTTTATATTTCAGAATAAATCCTGTGCATATTGTTCCAGAAAAATCTTTAGATACCATTTCAGACCATTAATTGTGATGAGATTACAAATGTTCGTATTTTAAGCCCGATAATATCTTCACATTTTTTTTCTTTTCATAAAATTAAGAGCGCATTCCTCAATAAATAAGAATTAATTTTGATAAATGAATGATTTTTTAAGCCTTCAATTTGACACCGGAAACTGTCAAAGAATTGATTTTTTTACCGGGAATTTTACAAACTTTTAGAAGAAAAATCTATCCAATCACTTGAAATATCACCAACTTCATATCACATTATTGTGTTATTCAATTCAAAATAAGTTCGATTTTAACTTTTTTTACATTTTTAGTTCAATTTCAAACTTTTTCAATTATGAAATCATCCATTCAACAAAGCGTAATTCAAAAATCTTTTACTTTACACATTTTTTATTTCTAAGAGAATGTGTTGAATTTTTATGTACAAAATATGGCGTACATTTTCAATTTTGAGAATTTTAAAATGCACTCTTGAAGACTTAAACAATAAAAAAGCTTTGATTTCAAAAATTTTGGATAAAAAAAGTGTTAATTTGATTAACTGTAAATATAATAAATTAATTCATGATTCTTTAGGCTGAACTGAAGTTTGAATGTTAAAAATAAAAGAATAATTGATTTAACAGTACGCTCTTAATATTATTTAAAATTGAACAACTTACAGATTTCAATGTAAAACATCAAACTGTTCTAATTCGCAAGCCTTACTAGTGAAACAAATTTCAACGTTTTATTTAAATTTTATAAACTATATTGAATTTTAAAATAAGTTACAGTTAATAGGTTTATAATTTACGGATATTATTCAATTTCCAATCCTATTAGAATATTCTTTATGTTTAGAATATTCCATTTTTAGCCCATCATATTTGTTACATTTAGATGTATGAATAGCAATTGGGCAATTATTAATTTGCAGCAACTTAAAATAAAAATAATTCAACTTGAAAGGATAGCTGTATAAAAAAACGTTTACATTTCATAATTTTAATTGAATAGAGAGGAAGGGAATGTTGGTATTCAATATTTTTCCAAATAGGAAGATGAAATATTTTGTATTGAAAATTTTTATCCCGTTGAAAGCGAGGAAATTTTGGTTTTAATTTTGTCTCAATTGGAAGAGGGACATTTTTTCTTTTCAAGATTTTTATCGATTTGGAAGGAAGGAAATTTTGTTTTACAAGTTTTTATGAAGCGGCTTCCACTTCTTTTGTTTCAAACATTTTCATTTTTTTGAAAGATGAGCATTTTAGTTACTATTTTTTTTTTCTGAATTTGAAAAGGTCAATTTTTCCTTTTGAGCATTTTTTTAGTGGACGGAGGCAGATTTCATATTTTCAACAATGAGATGAAAAGGAGGAACTTTTTATTTCTAATTTTGTATTGAATTAAAAGAGGGGCATGTTTTACTTTAAACATTTCTATTATTATAATAGAGAATTAAATTCTCAGTAATAAAAAATTATCCGATTGACCACTATATTATTTTAGTTGAAATCTTCGAACTACATTCGTGGCTGACTTAACACCTACTCTGAATACTGGATGGAGATTATCAGGCTTAAGATACAAAGCTACGTATTGATAATTAAAATAACTTAAACAATAATACAGGCTTTTTTAAAGTTCAAGACAGAGATAATGATCAAAAATCCTTATTTTCAACAATTTTAGGTTTTTTAGCGTTTTTTACCGTTTGGCGTTTTACAAACAAAAATAATTATATTTTAAAGGTTCATAATTATTTTTAAATTTTAGTTTTGTTGTTTGACATCGAAAATTGGTCATTTCAAACCAAAAATATTATAATTTGAACAACATTTAGAATCTTTTAACAATTTTGGGTTATTATAGTATTTTTCGATGGAAATAAGTACCTGATTTATTTTGAAAATTCGATTTTAACGAAGATTCACAACTTTCAACAGTTTTAGATTATACTGAGTTTTTTCGCAGAAGTGTAGCTATTTTCAACAAAAATCATTACATTTTAAAGGTTCATAATCTCTTAACATTTTTAGTTTTTCTGTTTCACATCAAAAATTGGTATTTTCAAACAAAATCATTGCAATTTGAACAAGATGCAGAATCTTTTAAAAATCTTGGATTATGTTAGTGTTTTCGTTCGGAAATAAGTATTTTCAATATGAGAAGTTATATTTCAAGAAATATTTGATTAAGAAATCGGTTAATTTAACCCTTTCAGGGGCAGTGAGACGTATACGTCCCACTTGTTTTTTCGCAGTTTTTCAAGCTTTTCTGATGCATTTCACCTTGTTTAGTGCAAGAGTATTTCATTTTAGACTCTTGAGGGTTCATGTAAAGTAATTTTCATGAAAAACTGTAAAATTATTAATTAACAATTTGTTATAAATAATTGAAATCGAAAAAAATCACTTTTTTCGAATAAAGTCGGCTGTTTATAAAGTACTAGTCCTATAGCTGTGACAAAATGTTTCCAGATAAAGAACACGTAGAACTGTACCATATATTTTTTGCAGAATTTTCGGCAGGCAAGTTTTTTTTGTTTCATTTTTTGAAATCATAAAAACTTACGATTTTTGACGAATTTTCGGCATAAGTGCATGTAATGTACCGTATTTGTGATCGATTATCAAATCCTAAAAAAAAAGTTTTTCGGGACACTGATTGAGACTATAATGTCAAAATTGCAAAATTCAAAATGGCGGATTCAAAATTGCGGTTATATTAGTGCAAATTCACCATTTTTGGCAATTGGTATGAAACTTAGTGCATGGGGGTTTTTGAGGTCGCTGATTACAAATCTGATGTCAAAACTGCAAAATTAAAGAAGGCGGATTCAATACAGCCCATGGCCCCCACATCCCGACAAGGGATTGTAGCCCCCTGGCTACAAAATTTTGCAGGCCCCCCACCCCAGGCTTCCTTTTTAACTCGAAAAAGCGTAAATTTTGCATGTTTATTCAAGGGAAATATCAAAAGATTAAAATTTTATACAAAATCAGTAGCTGGTGAGCCGCGGGCACCCAGCGGTCAAGGGCCTTCTGACTGCAGCCAGGCCAGCCACCCCTTTGTGGGGGCCATGAAACAGCCTGCATTAGGGTCACAAAGTCGCCATATTGGATCCGTTATTTTGAATTTTGCAATTCTGATTCCAGAATCGTGATCAGCGACCCCGAAACCCCCTAAGTTACCATTAATAGCAAGAATTAGTTTAACAGAAAAATGAGCCCCTGAAAGGGTTAAACCAAAATCATTCAATTTCGAAGAATATTTACAATTTTGTACATTTTTCCGTTATGTTATGTTAGTGTTCTTTGTCTAAAATTATTTGTATTTTTTATGAAAAATCAATAGATTTTGAATTAATAATTTTTTGTTTATAAAAAAATACAAGCTGGAACAATTTCGGATTGCGTAAGCAGTTATTGTCGAGAATTGGTATTTTCAATTGAAAAAATTATATTTCAAAGAAGATTCCCAACTTTTTGTCAATTTTAGGTTTAGCCAGCGGTTTTTAACGGAAATATCGGTAAATATTTGAACAGAAATCGGTTATTTAAAAAAAATCATTGAATTCCACAAAAGATTGACAATTTAGAAAAATTTGGTATTATGTTATGTTAATGTTTTTTCGTAGAAAATTGGTATTTTTAATTTTTGAAAATCATAAGATTTTTCAGATTATCATTATTCTTTTGGTGACCATTGAGAGTCACTGAATTCAGCATTTTTATACAATTTTTGCGTTTGATAGCACTTAATACCAGAAATCGGTACTTTTTATAAAAAGTCATTCGATTTCAAAGATGATAAATACATTTTAAATATTGCAGATTATACTTGCGTTCTTCACTTAAAATGGGTTAAGATTTCAAGAAACTTGACAATTTTGGCAGAATTCTATGTTATATTAACATTTCTCGTTTGAAATCCGTTATTTTAAACAAGAAAACATTATAGGCTTGAAAACCTAGATTTACAATCTAAAATAATTTATTCTTATGTTATGTTAGTGTTTTTGTTCTAAAATTACTACAGGCAATAAAAAATAATGAGGTTTCAAAGAATATTCAAAATATTTTAACAATAATAGCTTATCTCAGTATTCATGTCGGACATTGCTATTTTTCCACATTTATCAAAAATATATTGTTCTTCTTTTTCTATTCTATTATTTTAGATATAACTTAGATACTAAGAAGTACAACAATTTTGTAATAATATATATTTTATTTTTTAATTTAAAAATTGCGTAAGAGAAAAAAATAATCGCGCGTGTGGCGCGCCTTTATTTTTTTCTAGTAGAAATACATAACTGTGTCTTGCTCACGGCTGACTAAATACGTGTCCTAACTACTTATTATCATAACCCTCAATGATCAGAAAGCTTTTATTCATACCTTTTGTATTACAATTTATATTTTAAAGTGTTCATTTTTTTCACATAAAGAGTAAACACGTGAATTAATTATATTTTTGTAATTTCTAGAAATTGAGTGAAATATTTCAGCGGGGAGGGGAATTAAAAGATATCTCTTGGGTCTTGACTACATAAAGAAACATTCATGTTTAAAATCATTTTAAAATAAATTTCTCACTTTCACTTTATCTCTGAGTGCTAAATTTATACAAGCTGAATGGCATGCACCATGACTTCAAATCAAATAGTTGGTAACATAACTGATTTGACCGTTAAGAGGATTTGAAGTAGATTATCTGCGCCAGCGAGATAATTATGAACAAATTGACCAATTATTATCAGTGCATTGGTATTCTAATAATACAAGAAGACCAGATATAATGGTTACCTTACGTGACGTTCGAGGTATTACAGAAAAAAAAATCCTAAAGGTTATTGAAAAAAATTTGATATCAATGTTTGGTGTAAAAATAACCACACTCTGGATATTTTTGTTCCGCGTCAAAAATATTCTGAAAGGATTGAAAATTTATCATGCGTAGTATAATTAATTAAATATACTGGCTGGAACAAAGTTCACTTCGGTGAGCAGGTAGAAGATTAAAAACAAGAGTTGATAAGCATAAAAAGGATTATGAAATTGAAAATTTAAATACTGCACTCCTGGATTTTCACCATTTTTGGAAATAAATTTATTAAAATTCAAATAAAAATTCAGAATGAAATAATGAATATTAATCAAAATAAATCAGTGAATTATGCATTAAATTCAATAAAAAAACAAGTGTTCGTCATCGCCCACGTACTATCGTCCATAATGTCATTTGGATTTTTCATTTAACATTTATTATTTTTAAGTTAAGACGTAATTCCATCCACAACTTCAAATTCTCTCCAATGACCTAACATTAAATTATCGTATAAAAAAAATCACATAATTTTAGAGAAATGTTCAATTTCTGAATAAGGCCCGCATTATGTGCCGAAGCTTTGAGAAATGAGGTTACATAATCGATGTTTGACACCCAAAAACTTTTTTTTTCATCATATTGGACCGAATTATCGAAGAAACCACTTTATCGACAATTTATCTTATAAAATCATCTTTATTAAAATTTAGGAAATAATTGTATTCATCTTATAAAACTGAGCTTCTTAGGGCCAAAATATGCATAATATTAAATAACTAGAGGATTTATTTAAATTGACAACATTGCTTCTACAGTCAACTTAGCCCCGGCCTACAAAAGAAAATATATTAATGTCTTTTAACTTAACAGAACTGAAAGAATAAACAACAAGCAAGTAATCTCCTTATTTTATGCTAATTAATTTACTAAATTACAAAACTTTAAAATTCAACAAACATAAAGAATCTATGTTGAAAGACTCTTTTTTACACCCAACCCAAATCGGTTTTAGTTGCAATAAGGACCATAGAAGTGTACCTTGCCTTAAAAATTTGTATTTACAGCTGAGGATTTGTTTATATTAACAAATTTTTTAATTTAACCAACTTTGCCTTGCACGAAGTAAAGACATATATTAATTTCTTCAAAATCAATAGAACCCAAACAATAATTAAGAAGTAGGTGATTTTGTAATTTCCAATCAAATAATGTACTAAATTACAAAATTTGTACAATTTTTTTAGGAATAAAAACTCTACCTTCAAATACTCTTCTTAACATCCAGTCTAAATATATTTAAGGTACAATAAAGAACACAGAAGTACATCTTGCCTTTAAAATTTTTATTTACCTGCGAGGATTTATTTACATTGACAATTTGGCCCTATATTAAACTTTACCCTGGTCTACCATAAAGAAATATATTAGAGTTTGTAAAATTAATAGAACCTAATCAATTATTGAAAAATAGGTTGTTTCTTAATTTTTAAACATAAAAACTCTACCTTTTACGTGCATCCCACTTTTAACCAAGTATAGTTGAATTTTCAACAAAAAAGATGAATTCTCAAAAAAAAATGTAATAGCTGATATTTTGAGCAAGAGAAGGTTTTCATTATAAGCCAAAAACAGTTAAGTTGAACAAAAAAAAAACAATTTTCAACAAAAAAGTTGAATTTTCAATCAAAAAAGTTTCATTTTCAACCTAGCAGTTTTTTATTATCTTTGCAAAACTTCTAAATATCTCTTGAACTCGAATTTTTCTGCAATTTTGTATTTTTTCAAAATTGAACATTTTTGCTTTGAAATCCATTATATTCTATTTTAAAATTTTATTAAATCACTTGAAATGTTTTTTTCAATTTTCTCTCAGAATTCATTTTTCAAAATAATAAATCATTTTAAACTTTCCCATAAATCTTAAAAAAATATTTTTATATAGCACGTGTATGGCTTCTTCGCTTTCGGGGCGTGGTTTGGGGAATCAAAGTAGGTCGTTGTTGGTGGTGGGGAACTTTACCGGCCTAGGCCAACAAAGTGAACTTTAAAGTCTGCGGGAAATGCGCGCGCATACGCGCTCGTTACTTCGCCGTAATTGAGTCGTAATTTCATAAGAAAACTTGGAAGCAATTGTCTTATTACATAAAACATTGTATGTACCGAGACAGGAAAGTCTTTTTACGGTTTCACGTGTTTTCAAAAACTCCAGCTCGTCCATGAAAGACTACTTTGCTGCCTTGGTACACAATATATTATTATTATCTTTAAACGTTTCGAAATTCATAAAATGCATCTAAATTTTGTTTCCAAATCGTCTTTAATTCACATTTTGTTTTAAATATCTTTGAAATAATTGTTTCAAATTTTAAATTATTTTTGAAAAAAAATGTTCAATAAAATAATTGAATCATCAACCAAGAATTAATTTTCTACTAAAAAAGACAAAATCTTAAAAACAAAAATGGTTTTAACCAAATAGTTGATTTTTCGACCAAGAACATCAATTTTCTAGTAAACTAGCAGACTTTTCAAAAACATACATAAATTTTTAACAAACTTTATAAATTTTATATCAAATAGTTGAATCTTTACACTAAAAAAGATCAATTTTAACCCAAAATGCAATAGTTAAATTTTCATTAAAAAATGAAGAAAATTATGATGAAAGCTGTTCAACTTGCAACCAATCAGTTAAATTTAAAACCTAAAAAAAATTGTTAACAATAAATACAATAATTAATATTTCACACAAAAAAAAATATAAATTTTAAATCAAAAACAATTGAATTTCATCAAAAAATACAAATTTTCAACAGCATAATTTTCAACTGAACAGTTGCATTTTTAACTTAAAATTATAACCGAAGCCTGGGACAAATAAATAGAAAGTTTGATACCTCATGCACTAAAGAATAATAGATTAAATAAACAATAAAATTTATTTTTAATAGTTTCAAAATATTGAGTTAGAAAACTGGGAATTTGGCTTTGAAAATAAAATGTCGGACTAAGACATTTTATCTTGAAATCAAGTAAATCGATAACAAATCTCATGGTATCTTCCAGGGGGAGAGGAGGCCGGTTTGAAAATTTTGTAATTTGTGGGTGCCCCTTATTTGTCTATTCATTAATTATTTTTTCGTGTATTTATGATAACCACAGTTAATATTATTACTTATATTACTGGGTACTACTAATTCTAATAGGTAAATTACAAGTAACAATATAACAATTATCAATAAAGTAACATAAATTTTTTATATTTAAAGCACTACGTATTAAAGTAAGCACTGGATTGCGCTGACAAATAGCTGTTTACAATAAAATCTTTTTAACTTTTTTTGTGTGTAATTTGCAGCCTTGAAAAAATCTTACGTAAGAAATGGTTTTGACCACGTACATCCTCCCCTCTGCCATTCAATAAAGCATAGAAAAGCCCTTGACCTACCCCCCCCCCTCTACCCAAAAGGCTTTTCGTAATTTATGAATGATCCTTCTAGGAATTTATTTGACGCACACTTGTTACCCCAGATGAATCCAAATCCAGAGCTAAGTAGACTATTCTGCTGAAAGATTAAATATGCTGATTGTTAATAAATATATATTTCCAGAAGTGCCGCGTTTCTAGATTCCATAAAACTGGAAACGAGGGGAAAAATCAGAATATTGAATACATTACTTGCAATCAATAATGATATCGAGTGCTTCAACAAGTTTACTCATTCAAATAAATTTTACAATGACACTTTTTTTTTACACCCAACCCAAATCTGTTTTATGTGCACTGAAGCCCATAAAAGAGCATCTTGCCTTTAAAATTTGTATTTACCGGTGAAAGGTAGGAAATTGATAGCGGCTCTATTTTACAAGCAAAAAAAAGGCAATGAAGATGAACAAGACCAGTCAGTTGCTCTTGTTCAGCGAAACTGTAAAATATAGGGTTGTCTACCTGACGCGTCGACACTGTCGGGAAACCTATTAAACAGGAAGAAAGATAAAGGGCAATCGTTCTGCACTGAACCCTTCGAGGAGCGATATTTTGCAGACTCCCTCAACTCTCCTGGTGCAATGGGTAGCGCGAGGCGCTGTTCGCCAAAATGGCGAGGGAGCCAATCCCCGGCTCTGACAGTACTCCCCGTATCCTACACATGCAGAGCAGAGCCAGGGCTAATTTATTCATTCGGTCCTTTTTACACCGGGGCAGCACGTAGAACGTACTTTCGGAACACCCTTTGTAAAAAGCGCCGGCGAATGCTTACGGCGCGTAGCAACGTGCTCGTATTTACGTTGCTCGGTTTCCCGCCTCGCCCTCTTTTCTCCACCCACTACCCTCCTCCCACCCGCCACCCCGTTCACCCATCAAACCAGCCTTTGCACCCCACCCCCTCCCACCCACATCCTCTCCCCGCCGAGTTTTTTGTAAGGAGGCTAATTTTTCAACGCCAGGCCGAGTCCAGGACCCCACTGACGCCGACTACTCATTAAACCCCTCCCCCCGACTACCCCCTTCCAACAGTCCAGGTAGTACCGACCATAGATGTGAATAGTTGAACACATCTTTGCACAATTACACATAGCTGAACCTGTTGGTGTGCATGCACGATTTGCCTTGTCATTCCTAAATCACCTAGATATGTGCCATTGGAGTACAAAAAATCGACTACGCACAAGAGAATGTAATAGTCATTCTCATTATTCCTGGAGCTTTCTACCACTCGTCGCTAATTCACACTGATGTTTTCTACAAAAAAGGGAGTTGGATGCAGTTCAAATTTCATGTTGACATTAATTCGGTTATTTTTTATTCGGCACTTCTGCCTTTAGGAAGTTCACTATGTCTACCTCATAATTAAGCAATTTAAAAAATGATTCATGAAATCGAGAAAAATATACTGAGTGTTAGTTGTTACTTGAATTTGTGTGCCTTTGCTTTTGCTGTAGAGAAAACCTATAATATTATTATTAAATTTTAATAGCCGCGGTAATGAATAATTATCAAGGGCTGATTTTATTCCCTAAGTCACTCTTTACAACTTTGGTTGGTTTTTATTAAAAAAAAATTATTTACTCAAATAATAAGTATATCATTTCTAAATCAATTTTCTTTGATCAAAGTCAGCCAAGAGTTGTCTAGAATCTTTCGTAGAATAAAATCAGATATTGATAATTAGGATCAAGAATTATAACTTTTACCTACAATTAAAGGCAAAACATAAAAAGTTTAATAACTTTTGTTAAATAAACAACCCATTTTTTTAATAGTGGCAAAGGTTCATTCTTCAAAATTCGCAGAAATTAAATGTGGGCCTATTCTCGTATATTTTATAAACCATTCCGAAGCTTTGATTAATGTGACTCTGAATAGTATAAGCAATGTGAAGATAAGGATTTCAATTAGTGTTTTAGGGACCATTAGGGATCATTAGGGTGGAGTTAAAATGTTAAAATTAATCGAATCATTTCAGTCAAAACAAAAAAATTTATTCGTTGGCCTCCGAAAAAAAGTAAAAAAATAATAATTTTTAAATCGGTTAATATCTTCTGTTGGGTTTTTGAATCCCAGGCGGAAGCTTATATAAATTAGGAAATATTATGTATAATTTTTATTTTATTTTATACATTTTTTGTAATAAGCAAATTAAAATTTTACACAATATTTTCCATCATGTATAACTTTTGCGCCTGGGATTCGAACATTTATTTTTTTTTTTAATTAAAATTATTTTCTTTTGGTACATAGGTATACAGTATTAATTGAGTTCAATGCACACTTTTTTGGAAAGACTTAAATATGTCGAACCTAAAATTTCTTCAGTTTGAATTGAAAGAAAAATAAATTTTTGCAAAATAATAGAATTTTTCTGCTATTTAAGCTGAAGAAATTAAAATGTTTACATATTAACCTTTTTTAAAAACAGTATGCATTTAACTCCATCAAAAAAAAAGTTTTAAATTATAAATTGAAAAAAAAAGAAATTGATTGAAAAATGTTTTTAAAAATGTTCGAATCCAAAATTTCAACAGAAAATATTAACCGATTTCAAATTTTTGTACCTTCTCAGATCCCAGAATAAACAAAAATTTTCCTTTTAGCTAAAACGATTTAATTAATTTTAGCATTTTCACTTTTTAATTATAATCATCTTTTTTTAATAATAAAAATAAAAACCTTAATTCAATTTTGATTTTTTGACATAATTAGTATAGTTTTATTGAATTGGAAAACACATCAATAAAATTTGATCTGCAGAACAGTAAATAAGGATGTCATGATAGATAGAACAATTGGCATCTATTGTCAATAATGAGAGCAGCTTGACCAAAAGTAATGAAACAAAATTCCTTTCGCACTGAAAATTTTCAGGGCTATTTAATTATTCGACTGTAATTGCCCAGAAGAAAAAAATGAGAAAATACCGAAAAAAATGCAAGACATAGATGATACCTGCGTCTGCCCCCATCCAAGTATAACCGAGCCAAGCGTTGCTTATCTTCGGTGATTAAACGAGAAGCCTTGTGTCCATGTGCCCAAGGGGACAAATAAAAATTCTCCGTACCGTCACCGTCAAGATCCTCCTTCTGATTAGAAAAATATTCTTTTTCTTATTTAAAAAAAAATTTAATTATAATATAAAATCAAAAATCATACCTCACCATAATTAAATGTTTTTCAAAGGAATTCTCATAAATTATATTAAAAAATCATTTATACGATGGGAATCAAAATTTCATTGCATATAAAAATCTTTAAAAAATTGTTATCTACAAAATTGCTTCGAAAAATCTATGTTTCAGTAGAGTAAATGTTGGACAATTAATCGAATCAACCCCGTGTGAAAAAAATTGCATGGAAGTCTGGTGTCACGTCTGGCCCAGGTCAGACTTTATCTAGATTGTCTAGTCTCGAAGGTCTGGCCTGGCCCAGGACCGGCGCTTGTCAGCTATCTCAAAACAAAAAAAGTTCTAAGTTCGATCAGTAGATTTTTCCTTGATATGTTTCAAAAAAGTTACAGGATGTCTCAAATGATAGAAAAAAAGAAATTCGCAATATCAAAACCAGAATTTTCTTCTTGTCAACTTAAAATTCTGGTCTGGCCCAGGTCTAGCGCTGATCAGCTAGCTAAGAAAAAAAATTTTAAGTTCGGTCCAAGAAAAATAAAAGTTCTAACTTCTAAGCAGCTAACCAGCCTTCAGCCAGTGTCTGACCAGCCAATAACTTTCAGATACTTGTATATGCGTTTGAACTTGGCACAAAGGGGTTGGTCATATATTATGTAACACTATTTTAGATGATTTTCGAACCACCCCTCCACCCATATAACACTACCATAACAGTAGGAAACGACCCATGTATGTGAAAATTATCGCCAATTTTTTTTATGCACAGTTTTTGATAAAAAATAATAATATAAAATCATAGTTTAGAAAAACTAATTTTTTATCAAGTTAGTATTTCTTAAATATCAACATCAATATTATTTTTCACAGATTTGGTTAAATGTAACACTAACTTAAAATTTAAAAAAATGGCTTTACCACATCTTTTATCGTTTAGTTTACGTTAACCTTTTCTATTTCCAACCTTTTTTAGTTAACCTTTCAACTTTAACAAAAATAGTGTTGGTACACTAACACAAACTAAATTGATAAAAAATAAGTTTATGTAATGAATGATTTTGAATCATTATTTCTTATCGACAACTGCATATACAAAAAGTTCGACATAATTTTTGAACCCACTACATTTTTTTTAAATCTTCAAACTTTAAAAACTTTTAACCCCTCTTTGGTGGCACACATACCGCAAAAGGAGATTTCAAAAAATAATTTTTTTCACTTCTTCTTATTATTTTATATTATTTTAGTCTTTTCTAAATTATTTTCTTTCTTATTTTATATCTGAAATGTCTGAAAATGTATAAGTAAAAAGTACGGAATTCTACCTTGAATGCAAGTGCAAAAAAATTGAAAAATGTCCATAATGTTTCAGTGCTTTAATATTAGTCTTAAGGTCAATATGATGGTAATAATCAATCAAAAAAATATTAATAATACATAATATCCATTCTGAAAGGACCACACTTCCGCTGCTACTGAAACGTTTCAAAAATCCTAATTTGGGGTGATTAAACCGTAGGAAGGTATCAATAAATAAAAATTAAAATTAAAGATAATATTTTCTCTGAAGGAATAATGTACCTATAATAAAACAAAATTCCCATCATCGGCTGTTGTATGCTCGTCAGCAGGATCGCATGGTTTGTGAGTGGCGAGTCATATTTCCCCATTTTTATTTATTTTTATTAACGTTGAAGCCCTATTCCCTTTCCAAAAAGCGCCTGCGGCTTTGAGGATCACGTTCTCATCACATACGGCACTTACGCTTTGAGCTCGTATTTTCGAATTACCAAACATTTGCCCATACAAGGCAGTCTAACAAACTTGATCTTTATTTGTCAATTTAAAAAAATACCAAATTTCTTATTATCTAATGATATCAGAAATTAATCTTGAATGCGTGTCACTATCTTCACAAGACTTGGAAAAGAATCAATAAAAGAAAATTTCTAGAGAAATTTTGCTTTTGATATTTTTAAATAAACATTTTCCGAAGCGACATAACGTTTAGAAGCAATTTGATTTTATATATAATAAGTTCGTCTCTAGGCATGAAAGAATCCACCATCTTTTATATTGAAATAATTTAGAAAAAGTTCGGCCCCACTTGATAAGTATTTTCGACTTATACCCTTTAATATCAAATTAGACATTAGACATAATTATTTTTTCAAATGCATCTATCATCCAGTCTATTATTCTAGAAAAATATGATCTCTTTCAGTGATGGATACGCTACTTTTTTAAAGTAGTATTATGATTACTGAAAGTATTCTTTTGAATTCACCCTGAGTTATTTATTTGAATTTATTTATTTTATTTTCTATTTATTTTATTTGAATTTGATCAAACTTTCTTGTATTTAAGAAATTAGCATTCTATTAACTAAAATTATTTTTTTTTATCTTAATTTCGTAAGAATGTCATCAAATTCTCTTACATTTCCTTGAATGCTTCTGAATTCACTTTAATTTTGCTGAAATCAATGGAATATTTTGGATTAAATTTTTTGTTCAATTTTTTTGAATTTAATTGGAATCGACCCCGAGTTCTTATTAATTGTTCCTGAATTCTTTTAAATTCTTTTAAATCCTCTAGAATTTGAATATTTACCCCGAATTTTTTCATCAACTTGAATTTGTCTGAATTTACTCAATTTTACTCAATTCATTGTATTTTTGTTGGCAGTTTCTTTTAATTCACCCTGCATTATTTCAAAAACTCACCTTGAATTAAAAAAATTTCGGGTATACAACTTTTTTTAAGTTGAATGGTTTTTTATTTATCTTTATTTTGTATGAGTTTTTTTGAATTCTTTTTAATTCATTTGAATTGTACTAAATTAATTCCGATTTCTCCTGAATTATTTTAAGTTCTTTTGAATCTTGTAGAATTTTTTTAATTTACGATGACTTTTTTTATTTACTTGAATTCTTCTAAATTCAAGCAATTCTACTCAGTTCATTGAATTTTGTTTGCCGATTTTTTTTAATTCACTCTAAAATCTTTAAAACTCACCATGAATTCTAAATTATTTCTTTTGATTCTTCGAATTCACTTAACTTTTTCACAGATCATTCCTTCAATAAATTCAATGCATTTTTACAAATATTTTAGAATTTGTTTTAATTTCCTTGAATTTTTTAAAAATTCACCTCGAATTTGTATTAATTCCATCGAATTCGTCTAATTTTCTCTTAAAGTTCTCTAAATTGACTCGAATTTTTTTGAATTCATGTTTTTTTTAATTCAATTTAATTCTGTTGAATCTGTCCTGAATTCTGTTGAATCCCATTTAACTCAATTCGATCGAAATTTTTTGAAATTTAAAATTGTGTTCAGTTATATTCTTTCAAATTGTTATAAATCTCTTCAAAGTCTCTCGAATTCCCTTGGATGCTTCTAAATTAACTCCAATTATAAAGGCCAGTGGAATATTTTTTATTAACAATTTTTTTCAATTCATTCAAATTCCAATTTTACTAAAATCAATAGATTATTTTGTCTTTTTTAATTTATTTGAATTTTTTCAATTAACGTGCATTCTTTTTAAATTCATCTTGATAATTGGAGGTAAATTTTGAAAACGTTGTATGCTTCATCTATTTTTTTTCATTTCCCTTCAATTCCTACACATACAGTCAAATTTAAATTTACACCTTGGTTTATTTTTTGATATTATCCTCAATTCGTTAAAATTCATCCGTAATTCCTATAAATTTCATCGAAAAATATTAGTCACTTTTTAGTTTTAAATCTGTCACTTTTTCTTATTTTTTCAATTAAATTAGGCTGTGCCAGCCCTGTGTATTCTTCCTTTATTTTTAATATCAACCATTTTTCAAAAGTTTCGACAATAGTTGCAAACGCTATAAAATTGGTTGAATCCCGTAAAATTCCCTAAAATCTGTAGAGTCCTGCGAAATCATATGAAATATTTTGATATGTAGCTTTAAATGAATAAATAAATCATTCGGTTATATCTTCTTTATTTTTTGCATCAATTCTTTCCATTTTTAACATTGTTTATTTCTATACTGACTTTCTTGTAATGTTTTTCTATAATAATATTCTATAATGATTTTCTATAATGATTTTTTTAGATTCACGAAAAAATGATAAGAATTTCATGATATGAAAATCATTGTAGGCCTATACTGAATTTCCTATAACATTATTTCGTAAGGCGTGAATTATATTTTGAAACTAGCTGAAAAAGTAACGGTTTTTATAGTTGCAGTTACTGAAAAAAGTATAATTTGTTACCAATTCATTACCTATTTACAAAAGTAACTCCGTTCCTATTATCGCTACCCAAAAAAGTAAATATTTACAGTAACTAGTTAAAGAAACTAGTTACTTCGCATCACTGATCTCCTTCCTCTGATCAAAATACAAAAAAAAGGATAAAAAACATTAAGGTTGTATCTAGCGCCTTTCTTGAAGTGACATCCTTTTAGAATAGACTTCATCGGCTAGACCGGCATCGAAGCACATGGTGCCACAATATTTTCCCGCGGAAAAAAATCAGCCCAACCGGAAATCGATCCCGTCTCATCGTCGAGACAGGGTTGCTTATCTAAAGTCTTTCCCTCCTTACATTCTTTCCCTCCCCATATCTCTCTCTTTCCCTATGTCCCTCTTCTCCTCCATCCCTCGTGCTCAACTTTACTCCCCTCTGGCTCTCCACAACCCTTTCTCCTCTCACTCCCTTCTCACTCCAGCAAACACAAACCCACCCTCAGTCTTCTTTCTCCTCCTGCGAAGTAACCCTTTCTTCACCCCTCTCTTTCAGCTCAGAGAAGTTCTCGCACCCCCCGCAGGAGGGAGTCACCGTCTGAAAAAAATCATCGGGATGATGGCGCCGCCACCACGAGACTCGAGCACCGACAGAGAATAACGCATACGCACCTACGACCTCTCGTTCTTTCACGTTGCTCTACGTATGTACATACGCCGGAAGGGTGTCGTCGCGCACACGTGTGCAGAGAAATACTAGGTTGGTAACGTGGACTGGGCGGGATTTTGCACAAAGTTTTCAACGAATAAGGCGTCGAGACGCCGACGCTTTGCCACGCCTACGCCACCTTTCTGTACGCGCCGGAATTTTCCCTCTTTCTCGCGTAATCAATGAGAGACGTAGCCCTGGCTACGTACGCCAGTCGGCGACGCCGCACCCATGCCTTTGCGTCGTCTGCTGAAGAGGTTAAGTGCCAACCCCAGAAACACTCCACTTCTGCGAACCGGTCCTGCTACCCATGCCGGTGGATTGCCTGGCAACCCGAACTCTCTCGGCCGGTACTTGTTTTCTGTCGTACCGACACTTAAGGGCCTCTTCTGCAAAAGGAAGTGTTCAGATTGTGCACTTCTGCAGAGCAGATCGATCATTCCCCTACTCAAAGGTTCCGAAGGGATCAGGACCACAAGTGGAGGCATCCAGTTATTCAACCTTAAGATTAACCCTCAGACACTTATTTTTGTCACCTGGCTGGTTAAGTGCAGAAGGGTTCTCCTGGCCATGCAATGTCTATTATCTGCACGGCGCAAAAGAAGAAATGGGGTGTATTTAACTGCTTTTTCAAACCTGTCCTTGAGCCACCTGATCTCTATAAAGGATCGCTGATGGTTAAGCATGCACCTTATCTGACACTGGGGCATATTTCATGAATTATATAAATCTAAGTACCTATTTTTGGAAAGTTGTGATCATGAACCTTCAAAATGATATTGCCAAAAAAATTTTGCCTTCCAAGTATCACTGAAAAAACTGGGGTTTCTATTAAAATCGATTTTTTGTTCCAAATGACCTGCAACAAGAAGAAAGTTTTTTTGCTGAAAAGGAGCCCAAAATGATAAATGAATCCAAAGGAACCCAAAGTGTGGGGTCTATTAAAGACTTTTTGTACAGAACTCATTTTCTGCCTCGACAAATTTAATAAAGCAACTAAAATGCTGCAGAGGATAATGGGCATGAGATTAGGAGGATAATGGGCATGAGATATGCAACAGTTTTTAAGGTTATCTTCAAAAAGTTTTACCGACTGCATGTCATTCTCATGTTGCCATCTATCGGGATATCAGCAAACTAAGCAGTAACCCTCAAAAAGAGTTCTGATGGTGTCTCAACGAGGCCCAATTTTGGTCGCCGGCGCCCCCCCCCCAGCCTCTAGGGTGCTACGTGGTTTATTTCCATTTCTTGTAGAACGAAACTAAAACAACCAATTATTCGCGTTTTTATTTTTTTATTGATGTTAAATCCATCTGAATTAGCTCGAATTCGACCATCCCCCCTTCCCGTGTACACCAACATGGCCTTTCGACGACCCTTCCCCACTAAGGAAACCACGTGTTTTATGGAAGAGCCCTCCCCATGTCATTTGAAGAGAGATTTTTTATTCAAAATTCGCAGAAATTAACGATGGGTCTATTTTCATAGATTTGATAAACTATTACAAAGGTTTGATCAATTTTAAAATTCGATATACGCAGAGTAAATGTGTGTATCATTTTTTTGGAGTGTTACTATCAAAAGTATAAGTACTCTAAAGATAGTAATTTAAATACATTTCCTTCGGGACGCTTTTCTGACATTCGATACTATTTTTGTGCTTAAATCTCATAATTAGGGCAAAATGAAATTTTTTGAATTAAACAAATCGTGTGAACCGATGACAAAAAATGAGTAGGTAGTTATTTGCTAAATCAATACAATTTTTTTTCTGTTGTTTTCTTCTGTTAGGTTTTTGGATTTCAATATTCAAAGAATTTATATTCGTTCAAAAAAATTAGAAATAAAGAAAAAAATATTTTCAATTTAGAAGTTCTTGCAAATGTGCAAAAACTTTTTTTTTATTGGGGTGGATGCACACTTTCTGGAAAAATTTGAATATGTTCATACAAATTTGCGAAAAGTAGTGATCAGGAACGTTAAATAAAGACGTTGCCGAAAAATGTAGCTTCCAAAGTATGGTGTCCTCTCAAGTAATTTGAATTTCCCATTCATACCAAAAAAATGTAGATGCTTAGAACTTTATCTTGTCATTTACAACGTCTTGTCATATACAACCAAAAATAGGGATTTAAAAAAATGGTTAATATTTCTTCGGGAAAACATAATTTTTACAAAATTTAAAATTCCCAAAATAAAATAAAATTAATGAAATTTTAATATCCGAATGATCAAATTCACAAAATTTATTAATTAACAAGAATAGTAAATTCTCGAAATATCGTATTCCCGAAAATAGTAAATTCTCGAAAAAAAAGAGTTAATGATACACTTGAGAACAAAAACCTTATATACAAAAATATTATTTAAATAGAAAAAAAAACGATTACTCTTTCTTTGCATCGTATATGTGAAAGCTCCCTTTCTAGAATTTTTTATTACAAAAAAAAATTGAAAATTACAAACATAATTGTACTAAATACTGCAAGTTTTTACTGAAATTCGTATACCATTAGGAAATTTTGCCACTGATTACAAATTTTTACATTTTTTCACTTTATTGTAAGTTATTGCATTTTATTGTATAAATACATTTAAAAAGTACAATAACATAATATAATAATGCTATAACACATGTTCAACATTAGCTTGAATTGTTAAGAAAGTTTGAAACGTATTGTATGTATTCTTTGTGTCCTAAAAAAAATGTAAGAATCCGTTGCCAAAAATGTATTTAACATGTTTTTTCAGAGTCAAATAAGCACAATATTTATTCAAACTGGAATTTTTAAAAATATCTATGGTAATTTACTTCCTCTTTTTGTTCCTTTAAGAGAGTTTTACAAAAGAAAATTCCTTTTTCTTTTCTTGTTACTTTGCACTAAAACTTTTTTCTAATGTATACCACGAGTTAGCGATAAAGATATCAATAAGGATAGCACCTGGTGACAGAGTAACCCAAAAGCAATTCTCTACCTTAAAAACTTAAAATGTGCCTGAAATTTGTTAATTAAATGAGAACAATGATTTGTAAAAAGGAGAGATTTCTTTTCTGTGATGGCCATCACACACATCTATTTTCTTCAATTATTTTTAAGATCAATAATAATTTAAACCATAACAAAGGTGTATTTGTCCTCTCTTCGCATACATAAAATCTATGAAATTATTAGAGACAACTTTCGGTGCTTTATGCAAAAAATACTTTTCTAAAATATCATTTAAATTATTATATAAAATTGGATGTTATTTCTCCCCCTTGAAAAATTTTTAACTAGCTAAGTAGTTTTTAATTTTAACAATTTCAAGTGTAGATATCTTATAATGTATATTCAAATCATATTTAATAGCTGTCTTCGATGGAATAATAATAACCTCAAAGCAAAATTAAAGCACCTTCAAAATAAAAAATATCTTTAGACATTGGTTTTTTCTAGAAATTCATTTCAATATCGATTTTTAAAGGTGCAACATTCTGAAATTATTATTTAATAAATCTAAAATTATCAATTATTTTATGATTTTTTTTTAAATTTTCTTCACCAATTTAAATTTTTCAAATAGTTATATGTCTTTAAAGATATTATTCAAAACACATTTCTTTCCACTGCATTGAAAGAAATTTATTATTCACATAACATGCAAGTCGAACAATGTAGCGTCTTTGGAAGTTTTATTTTAGTTTCAGTCAATAATTTTACTCGAATTATTTAATAATTAAAAATTAGTCAAAGTAGGCGCCGAGCTCCTACCAGGAAGCGTTTCGTAGCCTATTAAGACGTTAATTTAAGTCTTAACAGAATCTTAAAACAAAATATTTTTAAATTTTGCAAAAAAAAAACTTTTTGAACAAATAATTATGTAAAAAAATTTGATGAAAAAATAAATCTTTGCAAAAAACTTTTTGAAGGTTTTCAGCCCGGGGTTTTAGAAAAAGCTGGTACTATGTACTACATATCTCATGAGTTTAGCTCGTGATAAACTCTTGCGCTTCTGAGTGAAAAAAATTATTTGTGAAAAATCGAATTTTTGCATTTTTCTTGGAACCAGCGAAAGGTACAAGAAAACGTTCACATAAAAGTTTTCACACCTAGAAAAGTTCTACAATCTTATCTTCTCGTCTTTTGTGATATTTTTCTTTATTTAACAAAAAAAAATAATATTAAAAGACAAAATTGTCCCTGACTGGAAAATGGCTGAGCCCTTATGAAACTTATTGGATGCTTTTCTTAGAAAATTAAAAACTGTGAACAAAATAAAAGTAAAAATAAAAGAAAAAAGAATAAATCCGCATTTTTATTTTTTCCAATATTTTGAAAAAGTTTATGCTTATATAAAAATAACATCCTGTCAGTTTTATGCGCACTAAAAGATAATGTTTCAACTTTTATTTTTAAATTGTTTAAATAACTATCATAGTTTCAGAGACAAATGCAAAAATTCTATTTTTCAAAACAAATTTTTTTTTTAATTTGTATTAGTAGTTTACCGTAAGCAAAACTCAAGAAATATGTAGTGTACATTGCCAGATATTTAAAAAAAAAATTTTAATTGGGTTTTAAAAAAAGTCCACTGTCAATAATTTTATAAGAACGACCGCCGTTTAGTCATTTTTCAAAAAAATGTAATTTTTTTAAATAAAATGAAAGCGCAAGAATTTCTACGTAAAATATAAATTTAAATCAACTTTTTATCCATTTTTGAAAATTAACAGGTAATGTTTGAATATATGTAACAAATCCAACACATTTCTGTTTATTAAAATGTAAAATAGGATTCCTTTATTTTCACCTTACAATGATATATCCAAATACCAAATTGTTGTGGCACCATGACCTATATTTTTCTTGAAATTTTGCCTGATTTGAAATCTAATGTGAAAATATAATGTTAATATAGATCACGAACAATTTGACTAAAATATATTTCTGTTGTCATAGGAAATCAACATGAAGAAAAAATCTTTATGGGCGCCTTCGAAATATAATTGTTTATATATATTTATGTTTAACATTCTCTAAAAAAAATAAACTTTAATTAGGATTTTAATCTAGCATGTAAAGGATACACAATGTAAATTTTCGATCGTGAAAATATAACAATTTTTTAAATAGTCTATAGGTACGAGATATTTTAACCTGAAAAAATAATTACCGAAGCAGAAATTTTCTGAGAACGGGAAATTCACGAATTTTAAATTTTTGAAAGAAAATAAGACTGCTGATAATGTTTCTTCCCAAGGTTTGAAAGTTCCGTTTTAAAACAAGATTTTTCAAATTCCCGAAAATATTAATTTGCCAGAGCGTGTATTTAATTGTTAGTTGTTTAGATTTCCTCTACCTCCTGGAAGGTACTGTACTTTGCATAGACGGCTGATTTCTGCAATAAGAACTATTCCTCTTCAGGTGAAATTTGTACCAGGTATGTCCGGAAAGTATCCAACCTTGTGGTGTACCAGGAGTAGGATTTAATTCTGGTCAATGACAACGATATACCCTTCAAAGTACTCCCCTTTGGAAGCCACGGCCTTTTTCCAGCGATCCTCTCACTTTCGAAAGCACTCTTTGACTCACCTTTCAAAATAGCTAACAGCTCCTTCATCCCATTCGGGTTTACTTCCTCTACGTCTTGAAATCGTTTTCCTCTTAGAGGATACATGAATTTGGGAAAAAGTCAGAAATCACAGGAAGTCAGGTCAGGACTGTATGGGGGCTGCCGAAGGTTTGCAAGGCCGAGTTTCACCAGAAATTGCTAAACAGGCTGCAATGAATGGGCAGATACGTTGTCGTAATGAAAGACCCATTTGCCACTTTTCCACAAATCAGACCGTTTTCTTTTCACTTTTTCACGCAATCGTTTCAGAATCTTTTCGTATATTCTTTGTTTAGCGTCTGACTATTTCGAGCGTCTTGATGGTGAACAAGAGTAACTTTCCACTAAAGTACGACCACTTTTCAATCGCCTAAACCACTCTTTGATTCAAGTATCACTCATAGACTTATCATCATTCCCTTTCCGAATAATAACAATAGTTACCGAACATAAATGACCAAGTTTTGGCAGAATTTAATGCACAATCTTTGTTCGGTGCGTTCCGTCATCCTGAAATGCGACGCGTACGTGGTTATAGATTTACGCAACTGCATACACTAGGCGACTAAAGATTCACAGGTCTATGTCACTTAGTAGGAGGCCTCCCAGAGGTCCTCCTAAAACGTATATACCTGTTTTTGACAATACCACAACTAGGTACAAAGTTAGAGCACAAGGTCGGATACCTTCAGGACAATTCTCATACATTCAAGGCAAAAAAATCATCACTGAACAACTTTCGTTACGCTTTCAGAGTATGAGTGACCCAAAAGCATCATGAACACATAAATACAATCCTCTAAAGGCCTAAATGGCAACCCAGAATTCGGGGCTGGTTTGCAAGCCGTCCATTTACCACGGGTTCACTGCAGGATGTATGAGTTTGTCGTATTAGCGCCTTGTTTAATCAAGCGCTAGGATTGTCCTTCCGGTGGTGCAGGGATCGCAGACAATGCTGAAACCCCGAGTTAGGTTGGACG
Source organism: Andricus coriarius (assembly GCA_932066315.1). Lineage (NCBI taxonomy): Eukaryota > Metazoa > Arthropoda > Insecta > Hymenoptera > Cynipidae > Andricus > Andricus coriarius. The sequence continues at coordinate 25,347 of CAKNWT010319839.1, forward strand.
AATCGACGCTGTCTTTCATCCACTTTCATCAGCGTAACCGGGCAAGTTTTGACTCTTGTATGTAGTAATATCATACTTGTTACTGCATA
>CAKNWT010319849.1:2793-14277 GCA_932066315.1 Andricus coriarius
TTTGTATCATTAATAAAAACACATTTTTTATTAATGATACAAAAAATGTATGTTTTCAATATTAAAAAATGAACCTCCGGCGACATGATCGCGCGCTTGTCTCAGTCCAAAGTAGTTAAAAAATTCTAAGACTTGTTAAAATTATGATATTTTCAATATTCATTTGAGTGTGGAATCTCAGCATGACTAAAAGTGGTTAAAAGGTGCGAATCTTTACTAAAATGATGTATTTCTTAGGGAAGCTGCGAATAAAGATTAATGCAAAACAAATAACAAATAATAAACTAATGATAAACAAGAAAATGGTACTTCATTGTGCAATATCTGAATAAGCCGGAACATTTGTTTCCGAAAAAGACTGGCTGCTGGGTCATTGCCTTGAAAACTGTAAAACGTTGAATTTTCATTATTATTTTTATTAAAAGTTACTCGTTCTATTTCAATATGACTTGGGATCACAACAATTTTTTTTGTTTTACATTTTTTTAATTGTGTGGGATTCTTGGAAGATCATGATTTAAATATTGCACACCAGTGCAAGAAATATATGTATATATTTAACATTTTATTACTCTCTAATATTGCATAAACGTCACCAGAAAATGTTTTTAATACCATGTGTTCTTGGTTTGGAACGGGTCCATAGCGATTCCGTCATTGATGTAATGAAAGTGATTTATCATCAGGAAGAATATATTTTTGAAGATCAAATCCCTGGTTCGAATTTCTAATAGAAAGAAGCAGAATAAATTGAAGTTGTCAAGTCCATAAGGCGATCCGTCAGAAGAAGGAAGCCAGGTAGGTTGAGCCATGCATCTAGAAATAGGGACCTGGACCTGGCACGAAGAGGTGGGTCGGCAGGAGAAAGAGACCTGGCAGGAGAATGTTATCTAACAAAAGAAGAAGATGGCCAGCCACAAGGTACAGTAGGAATAAGGGCGCCATTAAATGACCAAAAATGTTTCTGAAGTCGACTTATGTGCAATTTTGTCTTATCTTACATTATGGTGGTTTCCCCCATGGATAAGAAGAATTTTATTAGACCCAGAGAAGAAAGACCTTACGGCCAAAACCCCTCGAGAAAGGAAAAACAATGGTTTGTTTAAAACGAAAATATTAAATGTTAAGAAAGGGTCAATGGTGCGAGTCATTAAATTTTCGTGTGTGTGTGTGTGTGTGTCTTTCGAATCAAACAATTCGTATCGTTCGTTTCATTCATACACGACCCTGGGCCGATTTTACAATCGGATTGTTCTCCTCGTTCGCCCATTCGCATGGCCCTGGGCCCATCACAATCACTGCACTGATATCCTCACTTCAAAACGCGCGTGTATAATACAAAGAGAGGTGGGCATGGAAAAGTCACGAGGATGTGTCGATGTGCATTGTCGAAGGTATTGAAGGACTGATTGACTATACGTGTTTCTCCGACGCACAAACTTTCCTCAAAACCAAAATGAAGCTTTGAACACTTCTCGGAACCCTTAACCCAATCCTTAAGTACAAGTCATAAAATGGCCGTGGACACTTTCCAAATTCGGTTCTACCGAACACACATCTTATCAGTACAGTGCAGTATTTTCCGGGTGCAGTAAAAATACCAAAATGTGTCGGAAATGAGGGGACAAGATATAAGGGGAGGTGATCGGAGGGATGGGTAGTGAGGGTGGGAAATTTAAGGGCCGGAAAGTGAGAGGAAGTAATGAGACGTGGAAGTAAGGGAAGGGAAAGCGAGAGGTGGAAAAGCGAGGGGAGGGAAAAGTATATGTAGCAGGAGAGGGGACGTTTGCAATGGGGAAGTAAGGGGTAGGAAGGATAACTGAGAGAGGGGGAGCTATGTCACTCTCCCTCCCTCATATCCCTCCCCCTGACATCCCCGCTCTCATGCCGATATTTAATAACACTTTAATTGGGGTCAACAGACCTGAGAATCACAAAAAAAATATTCACAATACTCCTTACAGTGCACTGCATTGCACCAAACGGCATGCACTACATTCCGCCAAAGCACTTCTGTCTCTTCGACTTCGTCATCTCCGTGAAAATCGAAATAATTGCCAAAATAACACAAGACTCGTGTTCAGCGAAAGATTTCACTTGGGAAAATATTTACCTGATATATTTTCACGTGAAATAAATATTTTTTTGATGCGATGAAATGAAACTTTTATCGTTTCGAAAACGCGTGTTTTGAGGATAAAACCACAACTGTTCTGACAGATACGCGATGACAGCTGCAATGACATGCATGAGCATCATCTGTCACCATGCATCAACCTTACCGACGGCAAGAAATTTGTTTCATTCATTCAGTCGGTATAGCTTGCGTATTAAAGTGGATAGATATAATTTATTTCTCCGAATGTAGCTTCAAAGTCCAAAGGATTTCAATCAATATCATCGTTCCGAAATCTGACGTTCAACTTATCACCAATTGTAGTAAATTGTTCATAAATTTTGGTTTTAATTTATTTTTGCAACAACCACCTCAAAAGTTGAACTTTTCATGCTTCTAGATGGTGCCTAAAGGACCTTATTTTAGCAGACTGTGTGCGAATCAATTTTCGCGCATGCGCAGTTTAAAGACGGCTTACTTTAGATACTGTTGAAAAAGCTGCATGCCGTTTTCGTCCGACATAAAGGGCATAAGCCCCAAGAAGATTTCCTTCAGTAATTTTTTTTTTTTCAAAAAGATGGGTGTTTTTCGTTAACTTCTCGTAACACAACTTTTTCGGACAGACGCTGCAAAAAATAGCGTGTGATACACGACCGCATAGGTGATTGCTAACTCGTGTGATTGCAACATTCACACTTGCACACAAACACCTATTTTGAGCACTTGTATCATAAATAACTAATATAGAAAAGTATATCATACTACATAAATCTGAACCGAGGACACGAATAAATATTACGTATTTGCTGAGTAATGATAAGAATTATTTAACCATGGAATAGAAACTTCTGCGAGGCTGAAAAGACGAAATTCATCGCGTGCGTTAATTTATTATCCTAATAATTCGTTGCCAGGCCGTAGCCAGAAAAAAATTTTGGGAGGAGTCATTAACGGCACACTCGCACACAATCAGTAAAGTATATGTATCTTAAGTAGAACAAATAAAAAACTTATTAACTGAAAAAGAAACATTAAGAACCTAAGTAGAACGTTAAATATCTTTATTTAGAAATATTACTTTTTAATTATTATTTTAATTTTCATGTATAACGTCGAAGATTTTAAAATTTATTCCAAAGAACTTCACATATTTCCGATTGAACATGATTTCTTTGTACACTTACATGTTTTGTAAAAGTATAATTAATAAAATAAAACACTTTTAAAAACTGAAATAAAAAATTAAACGCATGTCTGCTAACCAACTTTTACATAGTTCGTATATTAAAGCTCTCCATTAAAAATAGAAGTGTATCTATAACCCAACAGAATTTACTGTTTTTGCATGCACACAATTCCAAATTTTTTAATATTATGTATATAATTTAATTTAAATTATTAGCGAACAAAAAATTATCGACGGAGTAAACTTATTACATGTTAGTTGTTTCAAAAAACTTATTTGTCTGTTTCTTTTTACAGAGTTAGGTTCACAATTCGAATCTTTGCCTGAAGGTACCCCTATTTCCGGTGTACCTGGTGGCAGCTCATCTTCTTCTTCTTCTGACAGACAACATCCTCCTCTTTCTCCTGCCAGACCTCATTCTGCGAACATGTCTTCTTCTCCTGACGAAACTTTTCTTCGTCCAAGGCCCCGGTCTCCTTCTTAAACAGCAAAGTAACTAGTATACTCGAATCGCTGGTGTAAACCACAAATCTCCACACCATGAATTCGATTTCAAGAAAATGTGAAACTAAAATATAAAACTGTGTTCTGAAGTCGCCTGGAAAGAAAGTGTTTTTGACTATAATTATTAAAGATATATAGTTATTTACCTATAATAATTCTTCTATGAGGGCACCATTCTCATTTAAGATGAGACAAAATTCCACTGTTAAGAACAAATTTCATGAAATTAGATAAGTAGCAATTATTGTTGTATCAAACGTAATAGGCTTTTCATTACTGCAAGTTGTTTTTATATTATAAATTTGACAATTAAGTCTAAAGCAAATGCTTCTTCATTAAAAAAATCATAGAAAAGCTTATGCGAATTCAGAAATGTTTCTACTTATTTAATGGCGCCCCTATTCCTAGTGTACCTTGTGGAGGACCATCTTCTTCTTTTGTTAGATAACATTCTCCTGCCAGGTCTCTTCCTCGTGCCAAGCCACCTACTCGTGACAGATCCAGGTCTCCTACTTTCAGGTCCAAGGTTCCATCTACCAGGCTTCCTTTTTCTGGCGGGTCTGTGGATGGACTTCACTAACTTCAATTTATTCTGTTTACTTCCATTAGAAATCCGAACCGGGGATTCGAACTTCGAAAATATACTTTTCCTGCTGATAAAAAAGTTTTGTTACGTCAAGGAACGAATAACTAGGTGCTTATTCCAACTCAAGAACATATTGTTTTATCAACATTTGCTGGTGACATTTTTGCAATATTAGATAGTAATAACTATCTTGCAGGAAGATATACATATGTTTCTCACCTTTACCTTACACGCCGAATAAAAATAAACACATGAAGCGGCAAGATTACTCCATCGACCCCATATGAAATCAAGGAAACTCCAGTAGGCCCCCTTCGCCCAATCTTAACACATTTTAGAGTACAACATGTAAGCCACTATCCTTCATGCAATCCACACAATTACAAAAATGTAAAACTGGAGAAAATGTTGTGATCCGAAACCATCTTAAAATATTAAAAGCTTTTTTAATTGAAACTAATAATAAGTCAATGTATTATAGTTCCCAATGCTTTAATCTTTCGTCAATACCTCAGCCAGTCCTTTTCCCAAACAAATAAAAATAATCTGCCCGGTGCCTAGGGCGTACGTCTGTTGGTTCTCGGGCCTCATGCTCGATAATATATTTATCTCGCGCTTTGCGTTTGATGATGTATTTACTTCACGCCACGCGCCAGGACATTGAATTTCCTACACATTTGTACACAGACCTTGTAAAATTAAAGGTCAAAGCATCGACAACTGTAATTTTGTAATTGTGAATTTTTTTGTTAAAGCCCCTTCGGCTTTAACACGCATATTCTCATTACGTTGTTTGGGCATCGCACTCGATTTTGTCGACAATGCAAACTTTTCTACATTATCTTCAACACTAATATATCAAAAGTTTATTACATTCATTTCCGTACCTCGGCCCGGAATCGCTTATTCAGGTATTGCAAAATAAATTACAAATTTTATTTATCATGATTAGTTTAATTTTTTTTTCTTATTTTGTACTTAATTTTATCCTCAGGTGAAGTCCACGTTGACTGATCACGTAAATTTTTGTGTCGGAATGGGATTTGGCTGTAATTTAGGATATATAATTGCTTGTTGGTGAAAAAAAAATCTAACCAAATATTTCACGAAAATTAAAAAAAATCGCTTAGTTGTGGGACCTAAGATTTTGGACAACTTTTCTTTTAAATGACGCATCTTGGGTTCTAATTAACCGATTTAAATTTTCGGTATCTGAATTTACTTGTTTTGAGATACATTTCAAAATAAATAAATAAATTAAAATATTTTTTTCGAAAATTTGGTGAAAAAAAAATTAAAAACGCGTTTCCCGAAAATTCAATTTTTCATTTTATTTTATTTTTCATTCGAGGAAGGTACAAAAGTATTTTACAAGCCCTAATAGCATTATAGGCGATTTTCCACTAATTTTCGATAAAAAAATTCATACGTCAGGTCTTCTATGGCGCGGCGCGGCTCAGTAAGGAAAATAAAAGTGTGTGTGGACAAATTAGTTTTCAAAGCACAATTATTTTCATCTTATTGGCAAATTTTTTATGAATGAAAATTAATAAAATTCTGCACACATCTTTTACGCTCGATTTTCCGGAAAAGTTTTTAAATACCTCTGAAGAATGCCCTTTGTTATAAAGTATTCAAATTCATTCAAAAAGAATCAATGATACAACTATTTAGATATGTTTTTCAGTGATACTGTACCAACTTAAACACCTATTGATTCTGTTGTAAATAAATAAGTTGATGAAAATCATTTCGTGGGGATTAGCACTGTTTGGTCACTTAATTTCAACTAAATTTTCACAATGCCTAGACAAAGGTGTTTGTTTTTAATCTGTTACCTGTGCGCGGTGCTTTAAATCTGCCATTCCGCATTCGTCAAAATGCTAAGTGAATAGAGTCGAATGAGACTGAGTAACCTCAAATAATTGCAATGTGCATTCTACGATTTATTAATGCGCGCATGAATGGGTCGAAATTCAATATGATATGGTGGTCTTAAAAGACCACATCCAATGGTAAAATACAATTTACACATAGCAACTTTAAATGAGCGTGAATCTGCCAAGTGTATGTTACCTCAGGTTATGTTCAACTGAATGGAATATACAGATTACAATTTTAATGAATCAATTGTTTCGAATGAGAAGTATGAAGTAATACATTTGAATTGGAAAATGCAGATTAAACAAAAATTGATAGAAAGTCAAATTAAATAATATTGTAATATATTATAATTGATGTACCAATTTATTTCTAATTCAATTATTATGAAGTTGCAATTCTCTTTTCACAACAATTTCAATAAAAAACCCTGTGCAGGAATTAGAAAATTAACACTTAAAGCATCAGTGCTATTCACTTATTCAGTGCACATGCTAATCGCATCAGGGAGAGCACCTGCCAGAATCAAACTCCGTGATCCGCTCATGTCTATTATTTGCATCCCAAATACCCAAATCTTTAGGATTTCAATACCCGCATTTTTTGAAAAAGATAATGTAGCTATAGGATTTGCTCAAAGGTTGTCAATTTAATTACATATTAATAAATAATTTAAACGATTTAAATCACAAAATTTTAATTTCAATGAATAATTTTCTATCGAAACTATTATTCCAGAATCAGATTATATCCATTCATAATCGCTGCTGAATGGCTTTTAGAAAAAAAAGACGTTTGGCCGTTAAAAAACTCATGTTCTCATTCAAAAGTCAGCCTAACCAATGGGTGGCAATCTGGAATTCCAGTGACAAATACGCGATTCAGAAGTCATCAAAACCCATTCAAACGCAAGTGAATGGATTTTTGTTTCCTGGGTAATCCCCACGAAATTATTTTCATCCTCTTATTTTTTCATAATAAATTCAACAAATGTTTAAACATTTACAGTTATATTGAAAAAAATTTATAAATAGTTGTATCATTGATTTTAGATTTTTTTTTAATGAATCTGAGTACCTTATAAAGAACGGTATTCTTCAAAAGTCAAATATGTTTATGGTTGTCATTTTGTTTATGAAATAAAGAAAGTATTTAACCTTTTTTTATAAAATCAGATAGAAACGATGTGTGTAGAATTTTATTAATTTTTATTTATGCAAACATTTTAAATATGATGAAAATAATTGTAGCTTGAAAATTGATTTGTCCATAGACAATTTTATTTGCTCTACTGAGCCGTGCAGCGCCATAACAGACCTGACATTTGATTTTTTGTTCGCAAACCCGTGATAAACCCAATTCAATCATTTCGGGGCTTGTAGATCACACTTATACCTTCCTGTGACGAGAAAATGAAGTAATATGAAAATTTGCATTTTTTGGCAAACGCGTTTTTAATTTTTTTCATCAAACCAAAAAAAAAAGATTCATTCTTTTATTCTGAAATGTATCTTAAAACAAGTAAATTCAGACGTCGCAAAGTTGAATCGGTCAATGAGAACCCAAGATACGTAATTTGAAACAAAAATTTGTCCAGAAACTGAAAGTCTCACACCTCCGAAATTTTTTCTTTTTTTTGAATTTTCGAAAAATTACACGCGCTCAACTGTGCACGAGCACAGTTATCCAAGTGCCAACTGAGCACGTGTCATCTGTGCACGTCGAAATTTAGACGTGCACAGTTGCCCAAGTACTATTTATGCACGTGCGCATTTGTACATGTGACAACTGTGCACGTTGAAATTTCGGCGTGCACAGATTGGCTCCTGTGGACTTGAACGTGCACAGATGTCACTTGCCTAACTATGCACGTACACAGATGTCACTTGCCCAACTGTACACGTTAACAGATGGAACTTACCTTACTGTGCACGTATACATTTCGACGTGGACAGACGGCAAGTGCTCAGTTGGCATCTGCACAGTTGTCCGTCTGACCATCGACGTGCACAGTTGTCCGTCTGGCCATTGGCGTGCTCAGTTGGAAAAGGGAGATATGTGCACGTGCACAGCTGGGCAAGTGACATATGTGCATGTGTAAGTTATAAAAGTGACATCTGTGAAGGCCCAAGTCACACAGGACACGTGCCAACTGACCACTTGCCATCTGTCCTCGTCGAGATGTATACGTGCACAGTTAGGACAGTTTGAAGCATACGCAGTTTCATTTCCTTGTTTTTATAATTTCAAAAAAGCGCATCCTAAAAAGAAACGATTTTGTTATTAAACATTTTATTTCAACTTATTTCGTTTCTTCGTAAATTTTATTTGTAAATTTGATTTGTTTCTAGGGCGAATGCCTGTTGGTTCTCGCGCTTCGCGCTCGATAATATATTTATCTCGCGCTTTGCGCTCGATTATGTATTGACCTCGCGCTACGCGCTTGGTCTTTGTATTTCCCCCATATTTGTACACAGACCTTTTAAGCATCGACAACTGTAACTTCGTGATTGTGAATTCTCTTTTTTTAAAACTCCTTTGGCTTTAACGAACACATCCTCATTAAGAATCTCGTGCTTCGCACTCGATTTTGTAACAAATCTAAACTTTTCTACATTGTGTTCAACATTACTATATTAAACGTATATCATATTTATTGCTGTATCTCAAGCTGCTACTGCTTATTAGGACTTGGCAAAATAATGTACACATTTTTTGTAATGATTACTTCAATTTTTGCTCCTTATTTTGCACTTATTCTTATTCTCAGCTACCCTGCAAAATCTATCATTTCAATAAATTTATATTATCACAATTCATAATATGCATTGGTATTGAAACCTACGTAATTTTATTGTCTTGTTTTTATATTTATAATAAAGTGTGGATCCTACACGAAAAATGTTGTTATTATACATTTTGTAGCAGCTTGTGTCATTTCACCAGAAATTTAATTTGTCTATTTTCAACGTTATTTTTTATGATTTAAACTGAAAATACGCCTACTGATGTAAAATGGTTCTAAGCAAGTTTGCAGATATAAGTTAGGCGAAAAATTTTGTTACATAAAAGGTTTTTGTAACTTGTGTCGTTTTTCCAGAAAGTAGATTTTTAATTTTTGATTTAATTTAATGATGAACAAGTTTGCCTATTATTTTTTTTCTTCCCTGGTGTCATTTTCCAAAACATTAAATTTTTTTATTTTTAATCTTATTTTTTGATTGGTAACAAATTTGTAGCTGTTTTTTGAATGAGAAATTTCTGTCTATTCATTTTTTGGCATAGCTTGTGTCGTTCGTCCAAAAATTTAATTTTTTCATTTTTATGATGTTTTTTACGAACAAAACGAAAACTACACGTCATATCAAAAAGTGATCAATAACAAATTTGTAGATCTTTTTTGGATACATAATTTTTTTCATCTTTTTTGTATCTTGCATAGATTGACCACAAAATGGAATTTTTAATTATTTTTTGTGCGATCAAAATTTGAATTTTAGATTTTTCGGAAAAATTAAAGAATTTGTAATAATAATCTTGTAGGGCCCTCCAAAAGAAACGTTTCTCTCCTTATGACATTTTTTCATATCGTGCGTTGTTCGGCTTAAAATGTTAATGATCAATCTTTCGAAAGTTATCGTGCCTACACGATACTAGAGAATATTAAGCTAAACAATTTTTTTGAGTAACATGTTATTTTACGTTGTGTTGTTTTTCCAAAAAATCGATTTTTTGTCTTATCTGTTACGATTAAAAGGAAATCTACTTGTTGTGCTATCTAAAACTGATTAATGATAAATTTGTAGATTCTTTTTGGTGAACAACTTTTGTCTATTAATTTTGTTTCGTACCATGTGTCTCTTAAAAAAATGGTTGTGTTCTTAATGTTATTTTTTACGGTTAAAACAAAAACAAAGCGTCCTATCGAAAAATTATTGACGAAAAATGTTGACGCTCTTTTTTGGCTGATCATTTTTTGTGTATTCCTTTTTTCATAACTTGTGTCGTTTATCCAAAAATTTAATTTTTAAAAAAATTTTATTACGCATTCCTTGAAAAAAAGATTAATAACAGATTTATATATCTTTTTTGGGTGTACAACTCTTGTCAATTAATTCTCTTTCGTACGTTGCATAGTCTTTCCAAAATATGATGTTTCTTTTCAATCTTATTTTTCACGATTAAAACGATAGCTACGCATTCCATCAAATAATGATTAATAACAAATTTGTATCTATTGTTGGGTAAATACATAACTTTTATTTGTTAATTTATTTCGTAGCTTGTGTTTGTCCAAAAAATTATTTCTTCATTTTTATTGTTAAAAGTTATTCATAACAGATTTGTGGAACTTTTTTTAAGGCCAAATTTATTTTTTTTCATCTTTTTTTGTATATTGCATCGTTAGACTGAGAAATGAAATTTTTCATGTTTTTTTTTATCAAAATTGGAATTTTTGATTTTTTAAGAAAATTTGCGAAGTTGTTACAAGAATCCAGTAGAGCTTTCAAAAAGCAACGTTTTCCTTCTATTAACTCTTTTCATTTCGTGCGTTTTTGGTATAACATTTTCGTTTTTTGTTTTAATTTTGCAAATGCTATAACTCTGATAAAATTTGTTCTAAAGCAAAAAAGTCGTCAGACTAAATTGTTCGAATTTTCGAGTATCAGAAGTAGCTGGTTAACGAACTCGACCTTTCTGACTGGTTCCTTAAAATGACAAACAGACAGAAAGAAACGCATCGGAAAAACCTGTTTCTTTTTGGATTCAGGTATCTCGAAACGTGAAGGTTGAAAGAAATCCGCAATAGTGAGTTGTCACATATAACTAATACCTTCTCATTATGATGAGAATGTAAAAGCATTTGGAACGCACGATAAATCAACCTCTAAAGATTCGCGGTTGATTTCTTATACCAGGGATGTTACACAATTTTTATTTCTGAATTGCATGTCCATTGCAGGGTATTTCAAAGGTAATTTAAAGAAAATTTCGAAACTTTACGCTGATAGAGCCATTCCAGAAAAATTAGAGAGTTTTGTAGGAAAAGAATAAACATCATTATTGAAGAATGATCGCATAAAACAAAATTGATACTAACAAATTTGATACTAACAAATTTTTAAATGCTAACAGTTCTAAAAATATAGGCGCCTGTTATTCAAATATTGTTTGGCAAATACTGTTACATTTTAATTAGTAATATTTTTC
>CAKNWT010319858.1:0-13481 GCA_932066315.1 Andricus coriarius
TTACTTACGGTACTTAGTAAGCTAATACCTCTGTAATTATTGCAGTTGTTTTTATCTCCCTTTCTTTTGTATATTGGTACAATAATCGCTTTTCTCCAATCGTCTGGAACTTGTCCCGTCTTGATGCATAAATTGATCAATTCGCACACCCTGAAATTTTGATATATATATAGAATCATCTCCTTTTAAATTACCATCATTGTTAATCATTTACTGAAATTTTGTTAACTCATTTTTAAGGAAAATAATAATTGTATCTTACTTGTTTCACATTGCTCTATAATATTTTGATATACGTTAAATAATTAACCGCCACTTACAAAATACAATAAGTAAATTAAGAAATCTTACTTATTACAGAAAATTAACGACTTCGAAGGAAGCAAAATACTGTTTCAAAAACGGATGAAGGGAAATAAAAGTACAGAGATCTTTTAGCATGAGAAATAGCAAGGGTGAAATGCTGTATGATGTATAGAGACGGGATACTAACGCTTTGAGAGACTCTTTCAAGACATTTTTGGGAGACCACAACTGCTATACAGAACCCGATGCGTTAGAAAACTCAATTGAGGTTAGGGATATAATTAAGATCTTCAAAATTTAAAAGCTTAAAAGCTTTTCTTTTATTGGTCTTACAGTCCAATAAATACAAAAATAAATAATGAGTAAATGAAGGCCCGCAATGAAAGAGCCGAAACGTAGGAAATAAAAACGATTTTTAAACAACTGTACTCGTTTTTTTTTATATTGGTATTTATTGGAACGTACACTGTTAGAAATTTCCTGAAATTTCAGTCAGTTTTCAATGACTTATGTCACTGAAATTTCATAAATTTGGCTTTGAAAAGTAAATTGAGTCCATATTCATTAATTTCCAGTGACACGAAACTAAATTTTGAAGCAAAAGTTATTGAAATTTCATAAAAGTGACTCTGAAACCTGTTTCAATTGCTTGTACATAAAATATTATTGATGGCTGAATAAATTTCACTGTGGATTACGTAAATTTTATAAACATGCATTGAAAATGAAGTAACATTTTTTATTAAATTTAATAAACCTAATTAAAAATATGAACAAAATTTAAAAATAATTTATGAAAATAAATTTAGAAGCTTTTTATGTGGTATATTTTTCTAACGATTAATACATTTTTTGCAATTACATGTACAAAATTGGTTTTACTTTGTCATTTCGAAAGAAGTAATTTTAGAGAACTGTTCTTAAAAAAGTTTCACTATTTACATTGAATGTCCACAGAATGTTCATGAACATTTACAAAAAATGCAATGCACTATCTCTTTAAATAGTTTCAAAACTTACATTGAAATTTCAATAAGGCTATTTAAATTTCAGTGTTCCATGGAATTTCAATGCGTTTTTCACTAACCGTAGTGTAAAAAGCTTCACTAACATTTTCATGAAATTTCATGAACTTACTTCTAACAGTGTAAGACCGAAGAAAGAAAAGCTTTTAAACTTTGAAATTTTGAAATTATATCAACGGTCGAAGAAAAAAAGGAATGTTAATCAAACTGAATACAAGCATGAAGAACATGGGCCTCAAAATTAACGTAAATAAAACAAAAATTATGATGTTTGCAGGAAAATTTGAGAAAACAATATGCAAAATATTGTCCTAAATGGTGAGGGAATAGAACAAGTTGATAAGTACATATCTTGGTAACCTATCCACAAGTGACGGAAAGATAGATTGGGAATTAGCTAGGCGTATAAACGAGGGTTAGAAGGTTATCGGTAGATCAGGGCCCATTATCAGAAGTAAAAATATATCAAGTAAAGCTAAAAGGGTAATACATAATTCTATATTTATACCGACTGTGTTAGACGGTACCAAGATGTGGACCTATCAAGAAAAGGATAAGAGTAAAATTAACGCGATTATTATGAAACTCCTGCGCATGATATGCGGCAAAAACGCACTGATGGACAAAGTGAGTAATGAGATAATCCTCAAAGAATGTGGTGTAGAGGAGATACTGGTTGACATATGTAAAAGAAATCGGTTAAGATGGTTTGGGCATGTTGAAAGAATGAAAGATGAAGGACTAACAAAACAAGTATATCAAGGTAAAGTAAATGGCAGTTTGCCCAGAGGCGGACCGTGGAAAGAATGGTTAGAATGTGTAAATGAGACCCTAATTCAATGAGAGATAAGAAGCCATAGAAACACGAGAGCTTGCATGAAAAAATGAATGGACGTGAAGTAGGCTAAAGAAGTATGCCAGGACAGAAAAGTTTGACGACAAATCGTTTATAAAAAGAGTGACAGTGGAGTGAATGACTCCTGAAACAAAGGCCTTGAATACTAATCGGCCCGAGTGGGGAGCCTCACATGATAACTTTGTGAGGCTCTTCTCTTGGGGTGATCGCCAGAGAGATTGATCAGCAACCTGGATCGGAGCAGTGTTGCGGAACAAACATGTTATTTTAATAAATAACACCGGAATTCTAGATCAATCTAAAAATCTATACCCCCTCCCCCACAGTGCTCCCATCCTCCCCGAGTGAGTCACGCCGACCCCGAAAGGGAAATGGCCTAATGGTATAATAAAAGAAATGTTATTTCTTACAGAACAGTGTGAAACAAGTAAGAAAAAATTACCATTTTTCGTAGAAATGGTTTAAAAATTTGCATTAAATTTTTTGCAACAAAGGTAATATAAAAGGGAGATAATTTCATATGTACAACAATTAAACACATTCATTTTCAAGATATTGAAAACATAAAAACAACAAAAAATCAATGAAAAAGACAAAACTCCAACAGAGGACCTGTAAATCATATCCGATTTTGAATTATTCTTTTTGGAGTAATTTGTTGACTAAAAAGTTACAACTCAGGGTTTAGGCTAGTGTGTGTGTGTTCAGATTCGAATTTTTGTTTGAGTCACGCTAATACTCATTCATGTTATTCAAAATAATGTATTCCCCTATTCCTCGTATTCCTCTATTTTCATCAAAAATCACTCTATTTTCCCTGTTTTGAGAGCATGTTTGGCTCTGAAGTCTGTTAAAATTTGAAAGCACAATTTTTAAATCAACAAACACTTTTTAAAAACCAAATTGCACAACAAAATTGCACAAGAAGGCTTATTTGTTCTTACGTTTTGTGTTTTAGTTAAGGCCTTTATCAAATAAAATCGAAGAAAGAATTGTGACATAAAAAAGGGTTGTTTTTCACATATGTAACATCACCCTGGAGGGCTTAAGCTCTCTGTGATGATCTGTGACGAAAAAGGGGAGAGTTCAAAAAAGTGTTCAAAATAGCATGACGCAATTTTTGAACGATCCCTTTGGAGTATTACTTGCAATTATGATCATTCATAAAGTTTAAAATGAGAGATATTTTCTCCTGTTGGGGAGGATTCGTGAATTCAACAACTGTGATATACATTTTTATTTTATAACAACCTAACCCTCGTTTTTAAAATCAATTTGTAGTTGATTTTGAATTTGACGATAGACTGATAATAATTTGTATGATGAGCTGAAATAAAAGAAAAATATAAATTTAAAATAAAATGAAGAAGTAAGAAGAACAGGTAATGAAAACTCAATCTTGCTAAAAAAACGTGTTTATGAAATATTGGAAGCATTATTTAAACGCGGCATCGCATCGATAAGGACTCATAACCGTAAACTAACGAAGCGCAATCATAAAACACAAAGAGCTTTAACTCTGCGGTAAACTCTTGTGCTAAAAATACCGCACTCACAGCCCTTCTACTGAAAATATGAATTTTTTTATCTCCGCCTTGGGCCATATGGTGGGTGCCCATCATCCAGTGGGATGTCTCGAAAGAAAGCGAAGAAGCAGTGCAAAAAAAATTGAAGAAACTTCAGGATAAAACGTACAATTTTAGAGTCGAGTGTCCAAGGTGGTTTCGTGATTTTGTCACAAGGGACGGAAAAGAAAAGGAAAGAGTTGCGTCCCTCATCGGGGTGCGACCCTCGGTTTCGTTTCCGCATCGAAATTTGTACCCCTTTCTTTTTTTTCATTCTTTTTCTGTGTTTCGTTCTTTCTCCTTTTCTCTTCCCGTTCATCGAACCAGCTGGTCCTTCCACTGGAAATCATCTTGCCCGCTGAGTTTTATACCTAACGATCTGTTGACGCCTTTCTTACTTTACTGGCAACTAAGAACTAACCAGCCACTGCCACTGCAGCCCATATCGAAATTGTTTGTAATTGGAACTGCGAGCGTGAACCGTGAATAATAGAAGTATTGAAGGAAAGGAGATAATTGAGAGTATAATCGACACCGTGAACGTTCCGATTTCAAGTCGAAAACTTAGTTACGAGTTTTTGTGTGTGTAGAGAAAGAGGGTGAATGAATAAGGTGGAATTGAAATCAGGGGCCTAATTTTCTTTTTAAATTACATGAAAATGAAGTACTTTTAGTAGAAAGGTACCGTGCAAGACACACCGATTTCTTTAAATTTACATAACTTTCTATCTATCATAGTAAAAGAAATTTATCTGACAAATATTTGTTTGAAACATTTTTTTCCCGAAAAAATATCGGGGTTATATTATTTTTGACAATTTTACTGCTTTCTCATAGATGGAGGTTTGTAATGACCCAAATTTTCAAATATAATGTTTTCACATATTTCGATATAACTAAACCCCAAGAGTTCGAAAGTACAATTTTTTTATTTCATGTGTGTATGTGTGTGCGCGCGCGTGTGTGTGTGATTATGAAATTTGGAATAAATGTAGCTCCGACTAATATCCAGGTCTAATAGGATTTTGAGTTAGATCGGCCATTTAGAAGTAGTTTTTTCTTACGTTTGAAAAATGTTACCGTGTTTATATGAGAAAACCTTGTTTGATATTCAAAATACAAAAATCGATCGACCTATTGTTCGACCTATTGATGAACCTTTTATGTCCCACCAGTACCGCTTTATGAAGATTCAAAACAAATTGTGTATTCTGTTTATATGAGAAAAACTTTGCTCATATTAGCAATATTACAGTATTGTATCTGACATGTTTGTTCACGTCTTCGAGATACGTCGAATGAGCTATTGACCTATTGATAGCTACTTAGAAAGTTGAAAAAAGTTACATTGTTTCTATGAGGTTCTAATTTAAAATATAAAACTACTGTAAGTTAAAAATTTGTTTATTGTAACAGAACACATCAACTGACATTTTCGTTGGCTCTCTGATTTTCTTAAAAAAAAGAAGCTTGAAACATATTGAAAGTATATCCATTTTTTTATTTGTTCAGGGAAAATCCTCGTTCTATGAGGAGGCAAATTTATTTGATACTTATGAGGAAGGTAAATGCTCATTAAATGAGCATAAATAAATACACCCATAGTGAGAACATCCATATAGTACGAATCTCACAGAATTTCGGTGAAACTAAATTCGGCACAAAAAAAAAGTTTCGAAAAAAGCATTCAAGATTAACAATTTAATGTAAAAACATTTATTCAATTATTTCAAACTAAAAGCTTGTAAAATTATAATATTTTAAATTTAAGACTGTCTGAATAAAAGAATTCTAAATTAGCATTGAAATAATTATGCGACTTGAAAAATTTAAGCTTTAAAAATTAAAACATTGCGGTCCTAATTTTAATTTTTTTAAATCTGAAAATGTTTCAAATGGAAAATTTCAGACTAATTATCTTTCAGATTGAAAATTTTCTTATTTGTAGTGCTTAATAATATTGTACAATTTCTAATTGGAATCTTAATAATCTTGAAGAATTAAAAATTGAACTCATTTCAAATTGCATAATTTCATGTGACATCAAGTGATATTAAGAGCGATTGCATGATTATATTTTGCTACTAAAATTAAAAAATTTCACCGTTGTTTTTACATATTTTTATTATTATCCTTATTAATTTGCCTTTTACAATTTACGTAAGAATTATCAATCATGTAAAATCCAACGTTGAAAAATGAAATGATGAAATCCGAATTATTATTAATTTCCTCCTCTTAAAAAATAATCGAGTCGCACCAGTTTCTCTCACAAATTAAATTAAAATAAACACATTGTAAGCTACATAAATTTGATAGTTCTACATAAATCGCGAGTTTTAATACCCGCAGCGTTTTGCATTATTGCAGACCGCTGAAATTTATATTCCTCTGTCTGTGGATCTCTCTTATTATTTTCTCTCGCCGAAGGGTTGGATTCTCATTCGACGCGCGCTTCGTACCTGAAAACGAAAATATCGCATTTTTTAAATTCTCCCCTGCGGGCCGGTGGTCTATTATTTAAGGGTGCCTCTTTCGAATTTTGACGTCTAATGGTTTTCTCACACGGTCCCTCAAGGTCCCACGTCGAAAAAACCCTTTTCTGAAATTTCGACTGCAAGCTGAACACATTCACCTCTATCTAAATGAGAATCAATTCCACCTATCTCCACAAATCCACCCCGGAAATATCAAACCCGTGTGTGTATTTTATACCCAGATATAAAACCCCAAAAACTCGCCTTTCTCTCTTTCTAGCTACCTAAAATCGAGCACGGAAACGCGATACTTTCTATATTAAGGCTAAAGGGCTCTTTAAGGAAAACGGTAAAGAGCCTCTAATCTGACCCATTTTCGAACCTTAACCCTTTCGCTAACCTAACGGGCTGCAAACGCTTTTTCCCACATTCCACTTTTTACGAATTACCTGACCCTAAGCGGGAAGTGATGGAGCGAAACGGTATATTACCTGTGGCCCTCACACAATTTCGGTAGGGATATAAAGGATTTATCGAAATTAATTCCTACCCCTTCCCAACCCCCGTCGAGAAATGACGTTTTAGGCAGTATAAGTTTCACAATTGTCTTTTGTATTCGGAAAGCTTTGACTATAAGATTTATGTCCTTTTATAAGGAATTAATTAAAGTCTAATTGCAGAGCGGAAATTAGTTTTTTTTTTATTCGCAGCTGAAAAATGTATTATATTGAAATTATAGCCTAATGATTAGGAACTTTTATTATAAATGTTTCGCCCAAGAAACAATTATTTGGAAAGGTAGTATGTATAGACACCAAATTTTATGTAATGCAATAACGCTACTATATAATTAAGGTTCTGAACAATTTTGTTATAATTTTGAGCACTTAAACTGCAGATTAAAAATGGTCAATATGTTCAAATTAACAATGTAGTTATAGTTTGAAACACAATATGTTGCGTATATGCTCATGACAGTTTCTGCATTCATCCTTAGGTTTTTCTGTATTGAGATATACCAATTCCTAATTATAAATTTAATTGCTTTTACATCGGGTTTTTTCACTTTTAAAGAATTTCTAAAATTGGTTTCAAAATTATACTTTTCAATATCGAAATTTTCAAAAATACAATGATTTGATCGCCAAAGTTTGATCCTTGATTTGATTTTAACATTTTAAGGAGTCTAAATTTTGAAGTTAAATTTTTCAAATTCGTAATTTTATTATATTTCTTACCATTGACCATTTAAAATTATTTAATTAAATTTTTTCAATGTATCATTCGAAATTATTTAATTTTTAATGCTAAACATTCGGGATTGTGTAAGTTGGAAGAAATAGATTTGTTTAAGTTCTTCATTTTTCATAATAGGCTGTAAATTACAACTTTTATAATTTTTAATTCTCCCATTTAAAGTTGTACAATTTTCAACTCCTCTATTTGAAATTGCGTACGTAATTGTTAGAATTTTTACTTTCAATTTTTCAATTTTTTCTATGTTATCAATTGAAAATTGTTGAATATCTAACGTTGAAAGCTTAAATTTGATAATAATAATAATACATATATTAAAATAGAAAATTCAATAAGGTATTCTCTATAATAGTGTACATTAGGGTGGGTCAAAAATAAATGCTTTTGGAATTCAAAATCGCTACAACGCGAAATAGTAGCATATTGTGGTCCTAAAAAAGTATAATTAATTTGGAATCGATCGACATGCAGCTTGGTTAGCCGCGCTCGAAGAAAAGGTTTCAAAAATTTCTTGTTTGCAGATTTCTTAAATTTTATTAAGTTTCAATTTTTTTCACATACCTGGAGGTCAGAAAAGTCTTCTCAACTTTTTTCGGGGTTTAATTTATCATTTTCTGATAGAAAATTCCTATTTAATTTACCATTGTTTTCGGAAATTTTTTTTAACACGTTTGCAAATAGGATGAGAATTATTTGAGGCACATAAGAACTTTTTAGTGACAAAAATGCATTAGAAGAAAAATCCCCAAGACCCAGGAATCGAAATTCATAAAGTAACAAAATCAAAATTTTTAAAATTTACATTATTGCCAATTTCGATTCCTGGGTCTTGGGGATTTTTTTTCTAATGCATTTTTGTCACTGAAAAGTTTTCATGTACCTCAAATAATTATCCTCCTAAATTTGCAAACGTGTTTAAAAAAATTTCCGAAAACAATGGTAAATTAAATAGGAATTATCTCTCAGAAAATGATAGATTAAAATCCGAAAAAAATTGAGATGACTTTTCTGACCTCCAGGTACGTAAAAAAAATTGAAATTCAACAAAATTTAAGAACTCTGCAAACAAGAAATTTTTGAAACCTTTTTTTCGAGCGCGGGTAACCAAACTGCATGTCGATCGATTCGAAATTAATTATACTTTTTTAGGACCCCAATATGCAACTTTTTCGCGTTGTAGCGATTTCGAATTCCAAAAGTATTTATTTTCGACCCACCCTAGTGTACATGTATATAAATTTCAATGTTCAGCAAAATACGTATTACAGTTTACACCATATGCTGGTACAGGAACGAGGTGATTAATTTTTTTACCTTTTGTTTCTTAGAGACGAGAGGGCATAAAATTGTCTATTACTGAGAAAATAAAAGAGCACTTAAAATGGCTCATTGTCTTTCAAGAAACCGCTTTATAGGGAAGATCATAGCTGTCTGAGGCGTATTTACGACAATACCAATCAGGAATATTACAAGGACATCAACTTCGAGTCAGACGACAATCATTTTTGTAAGTTTAAATATCAATTTACAAGAACTTTTTGTCAATTTTTATCAAATTTTTGTCAAGTTTGATTATTATTCTGGTAAATATTTCTCAGAATAACGAAGGTTATTATCTCAAAATGGTTAAGCACAGAAAAATATTTGGTTGAACAAACAAAATTTTGGTTCTACCATCCGTAAAATATGGTTATTATATCGACAACAAAATATTTGGTTGACCCAAGAAAATTTTTTGGTTTGTAAAATTTTGTTGATTATACCATATTTGTTAGTTAATCCAATCAAATATTTTGGTTGATCCAAGTAAAACTTTTGGCTAATCCAAGCAAATATTTTGATCGATCCAAGAATATAAATTTTAGTTAATTCAAAAGTGTTTTTGGTCGCCTAAGAAAAGAATTTGGTTGATACAACCAAAACAATTTTTCCTAACAAACGGTAGGAGAAAATCCGTGAAATTTCGGGAATTTAAATAAAGTTAAGGATTTTTTCCAAACAAAATATACACGTAAAATTCAGGAAAAGTTCGGGAATTCACCTAAACAAGTTTTACAGTTACGGAATTCTTGCTAAAATACTGTATGGATTTCTTCTCGGAACAGAACAATTTTGTGGTATGAAACAATTATTATTCATTCAGAAAACGATTTGGTTGAATCAACAAAATTTCGTTTTGTTCAGCCATAGAATATGGTTATTATATGGACAACAAAATATTTGGTTGACCCAACTAATTTTTTTGGTTGTTTTAATCAAATCATTTGGTAGATGCAGTATTTGGTTGATTGAAGAAAAAAATTTGTTTCGGTCAAATAAATGTTTTGTTGAATCAACCAATATTTGTTTGATTCAACCAAATTAATTATTTTTCTGAGTGTTCTTTTTCAGCGTCCGCATTCCTCAGGAGCAAGTTTTTATTTTCGTAAAAAATTAAAAGATTAGAATTTTTGTTTCTACCGAACGCCAATTTTCAGAACCTGCAAAATTGTAACCTCAAGATTCTTGGAGAATTTAATCTGAATTGGCTAACTGAAGATTTTATATTTTTTATCACAATCCGCAGCCGAGCCTGTTCCAATATGTGGTCAGCATCACTTTGAGATTATCAAAACTGACTTCTACTTTTCATAATTTTGTCATCTTTTTTTTTCTTTATTACAAATCTGTAAGTATGCTATAAATATGCTTACGAATTAAACTCAATACTCATTCCATGCAGAAAATCGACGTCTAACCTCTCAGCCAATTAATGAATAATTATTTCCTTCCAAGTCAATGCACTTCTAAATAAACAGTTGACCTCTGCCAATTAATGAAAATTAATTTCCTTTTACGATTTAAATCCATCTAATTGTAAATTATTTCTTGTTATCAAATTTCTTTATCAGCAACCCGAACAATTTCTTATTACCGAAACTCGACTCGATTCGATATTTCGAGCTCTTTGCACACCCCTAATTAATCTGGAATTTTACAATAATCCTAGAATTAATTAATTTACAAAACTATGAAAGAGCCATATTTATAATTCCCCTACAAACCTAAATATTCAAAATCGCTAAAAAATTCTCTAGCATCGCCAGTTTATATTAAAGAATATAGATCCCTATTCCCAAATCACAAGCCAATCATCTCCCCCAGCTTACGTCAACTCCATCTGCCACCACGAATTCAAATGAGCAGTCTCTTCCCGCCAAATCCATCCCGCCACACCATTGCCACTTGCTCTAACATAAAATTCTTAATCCTCAATTCCACATGTACTCCAAACCCCGAAACGAAACCATTCTTCCAATTGCACCTCGAAAAAATGGGAGTGGTCACTCGTCACCGAGGGTAGCACCACTCCTAAACTGCTCAAGAGTGGGCAGAATCCGCCACCCCCGTTGAGGTCTCACTGGACGTCGTACTCACCCTCTTTAGGGTAGGTTCTCGCCCCCGTACAATCTCCCCCCTCCTCAAACCCCATCCATCAAGCACGTGGACCTCGTAGTAAAATCTCGCTTCTACGCAGGGTAAAAACACCGAGGCGGTGCTCAGTCTTCTCAAACTGCGACCGAATCATCTCCCAAGAGAGAGGAACAGAGACAGAGAAAAAAGGGAGGGAGCACGTGAGAAGAGAAAGAGCCAAGTTCTTCCAAGGGGCGGAGCGGGGCAATTCTGATATATCCCCATTCAACAGTGGTGGGGAAACCAAAAGAGGGGAGACTTTAGAGTGGGGGAGCAAGCCTCCCTCTCAGTTCTGATGCGAGAGGTGGAGGGGAATTTCAGTCATCCCGCGCTACTCGAGCCACGCGCATTCGTCGCCTTGCGCAGGCTGCACAACAGTGCCCACGTGTTTGCCCTCTCATGAAAATCACAAATTCCTCTAAACAAATTAATTCTTGCTGAATTAATAAATACAATTTTTGCTGAGGTAATTTTCCTAAAATTTGTCCCTTGGATACTTATTCTGATCTAACTAATTGGGAATACATTATTTTGGAATTTCTCCGGGTGAAATTAGTTTGAAAAATATTTATTTTGTGGGAAATTAATTTGTTTTTAAAACTTTACTGGTGGCACCATCGTCAGGTTTATCGGATTGATTTCTCCGTATTTATTTTTGTGAAATAATTGTTTTTTGTTCGACCGTACCGTATTTTACGAGGAAGAATTATTAATTTATTATTATTTAAACATTTTTATTTTATTAGTTTATATTGTGAAGAAATAATTTTTAATAAAGAATTATGGTTGTGCTAATCTAGTGCAAAATGGAATTATTTTTTTCCAAACTTACATTAGCGACATCATTATTTTCGTTTATCACATTAATTTGTATTTTTCAGTAAAATAAATATTTATTCGTGTAAACGTAAATTATTTTACAATAAAAAATTACTAATGTTGCCAAAATAAATACATTAAAATACATACAAATGAGTCATAAATAAATAGTTTCTCACACTATTACACTATAGTGGTCCCAAAATCATATTTATATTTTATTAGACTAATAACTTTAAAATAAAAATAACAGTATAAAAATTTACTTTGTGAAACTAAACTTATCAGTATCTTATTTGGCAAGAAAAATATGTTTTTTGGAGTAAAAAATACAAGAGAAATTTATTTGATACAAGCCGATAGAATGGTATCGATAGTAGAAGTTTGGAAAAAAATACTTAGTAAAAATAGCCTTTATCCCAATTATCTCGAACAAGAAGAAGAAATACCAAAAATTTCCCACACTTTTAGTAGTGTCTCGACTCTCCATTATGTTTTGCTAAACTAATTTTATCAGAAGAAATGCGAACCCAGTAAAAAAAGACTTATAATTAAACAATGATCAGGAATTTCTTTCTTGGAAATTGAGCTTAGCCGGAACTTAGTTTGCAAATAAAAATAATTAATTTGATCCTTGATATTACCAGAATAAATAGAGGAAAGATTAATCATATAAAAGATTATGTGGCCGCTAGTGCAAATTTGTAAAATAAGGGGAAAATATATTTGGAAATGAATTAATTTTTGGAATTTAAACAAAATCATGTGGAATTACTAAAAAATAATGGTGCAATTAATTAATTAAGAAAGAATTTATTTATAAAAATGAGCATTAATTTTACCAAAGTAATTAGATGAAGAATTAATTTGACTGTTATTGTAAAAGAAGTTCCTAGTGCTGCTAGAAAAAAAATTATTTGATCGATAATAATTTTTTCAGAATAATTCTCAACCAGAGGAAAATTATTTAAAAAGTTAATGTATAAACATTTACTTCGTATCAAATTAAACTATTTAGGATTCCTGTGACTGAAACATTATTTTAAAATGTTTAGTTTCGACCAAATAAATCTTTTTTGAAACTTGCACTAGTGGCAGCATCATCTTTGTTCATTAGAGTAATAGCGTCTTTATTTACTTTGGTCAAATTAATTACTGTTCTCATCAAATACGTTTTTGCAATACTCAATCGGCCCAAAATAATTCCCTAACAATTTTTGTACGAAAAAAAATCTTCCCCATACTTATGGTGGAGGAGCCAATATCCTATATTATCAAATTAATTTCTCTCGCTTGTATTACAGCGAAATAAACTACTCTACATGAAAAAAACTACACTTATTGTACCCGAAAAAATTTCTTCTAAATCTTTTCATCTGAAATTAAATTTGCCATTGTTACTTTTTTAGATCTATTTCAGTTTCATGAATTTCTACCAAATGAATACTTATTCGCTCAAAGTTTCTGCTATATTTATTTTGTCCAAAATACTAAATCCATTGTCTTCTTTTGTCAGATTAATTTTTCCCGCCCCTATTTCTGTAAAAAATTGTAACTTCCTCTTGAAAATGAAATACCTGTTTTGATTATTTTCCCCAAAATAATTTCCTGATAACTTATTAAAATGCAAAATCCTCTTCTTTTGTTAAATATTCAGGTGTCTGGAGTACGTTTGCCTGAGGAAGGTATTTAGAAGAATCGTAAGGAAAGGATAGTCCCTCCC
>CAKNWT010319861.1:0-10843 GCA_932066315.1 Andricus coriarius
GAGTATG
Source organism: Andricus coriarius (assembly GCA_932066315.1). NCBI lineage: Eukaryota > Metazoa > Arthropoda > Insecta > Hymenoptera > Cynipidae > Andricus > Andricus coriarius. The sequence goes on from CAKNWT010319861.1 coordinate 8, forward strand.
AAAATTGTAAAGTCAATGTTGTGAAAACTGAGTTAGGACGACATTTTGACAAACACGTTTAGTAACGAGAAGGTAATATGGCGTCATATTTGATTATATGATTAGATATTGAGTAATTATAGTCAATATAGCTAAAGTCAAAGCAACGCGCTAAAATCTTTTAAATTGAAAAAACAAATATATTTAATAAGCATTGATAAACATCATATCAACAAGACGTTCAAAGAAAGGTTAAAATTCAAGACTTCTGTCTGGAATTTTCGAATTATAGTAAATCTTATCATTTCATTTAGTAAAAACTGATAAAATTACTAATTTAAAAGTCAGATACAATGCTACTAATTGCATTAGTAAAATTTCTACTGATTCGGATTTAGAGAGCAAAGAGTCGGTTCAGATCCGGCTCGCAGTGAAATTTTTAGAACCTGTCTGATAAACAATTAGAGTCGAAATGCCGTAAAACGCCAGAATTAAAGAGAATTTATTTTAAAATCTAAAAAACATGATGAAGACGTTCATTAAGTAATTAGTAATAATTTCTCGACTCACTACACTGATTGCATGTTTTAGGCCAGCAACAACCTTTATCATTACAGCTTTACGGACAACCATTTTTATCAGCAGCTAAAACAAGGAAAGCCATGCACATGACAGCAAAGAAAAATATATTTGAAAGATTCATTTTAGTTTTTACGTATTCTCTCATTGAAAATTTTTGTCTTTCAGTTTTCATACATATCGCTCCCTAATTGGTTTTAATCCCTACAAAAAAAGTTCATTTTTTCCAAATTTTATTTAGAGGTTCCGCAAGCCCCATGAAGTTTAACACGTATTTCCCATAAGAAAAAAGTCGTTTTTGTAAATTTTATTCAGAATCCTTGATATTATGTGAATCTAGTCGGAACTTAACATTTTATTTAACAGCTAGCCATAGGATACGTATCAAACTATTAATTTATTAAATATCGCCCTCATATGTCTCTTAAGGTTCTAAAAAACCTCCATCAGTGAAAAATTGGGTTTTACGAGTTTTTGGCGCTAATTATAATTTTTTGCGGTTTTTTATAGAAATTGTTTATAATGCATAAGTTATTACTTCTTATTAACAACTAGATGATTAAATAAATTTTTTGAACAATCTACGATCGAGGATGTCATTTTTAGTAGTGCGCCTGAAGTGTGCGGTACTGCGGTTGTAGAAAGAATGTCTGGTGATGCATGGTGGAATAATGAAATTCAGGCAGCTTTCAAAGGAAGGAAAAAAGCACATAAAAGAAGGTTGAACATCAGAGGCATTTGCGATGAGGAGAGAAATAGACTTGAAAATGATTACAGACACAGAAAGAGAAAAATTAAACTACTAGTCAAGCAAAGTAAAAGTAAAATCAGAACAGAAGAAAATGCCTGATGAAAAATTTTGTTTTTTAGCGGAAAATAGTTATAAGACATCCTAGAAATAAAATCAACGCAAATTTTTTGGGCTAATTTCCTTCTAGTTTAAAAAATTGAAAGAATGTTAATTATTTTTTTAGTACATCAGGAACCATGGTAAATGGTCTTCTAGCAATATTATGCTGAAAAAAATCATGCTTAATAGAAATCTCTAACTATTACAAAAAAACAATAATTTTCAATTGCCTACAGACACAGAATAATTTTTAACTTATTTCTAGCTACGAATATAAAATTAACTTTAATATGAAGATCATTTTACGATTTTTCTGTAGGCTTTAACTTTAACTTTTTTGAGGTAGCTCTCAGACTCATCTGATCGAGTTCTTCTATAGGGGTCAAGCTTCATCATTTGATTTATATTTTTTTTAAATCGAAAAGCGTTTTCACTTTTCCATTTTTGGACCACCCCATAGAGTAATAATCGTTAGGTGAATCAATTATTTTCTAATAATAATTATTAGTGAAAATGCTTAATACAGTTAGCAATATAGCATGTCAGTAAAATCGGCAGATTTTTTCAAATGAACTTAATGTCACAAACTTGTATTTCTTTAAAAAATAATAATAATATCTATAACAACAAAATAATGTTTGATAAAATAAATCGAGCCTATTTTTGATAAAATGTAACTATTATTTCAGAGGCACAGCATTCATGGAATGATGGATGAAGAAAACGTGATAAGGCCTCACCAAGAAATACTCAGTCTCACATTGGAAGAAAAGAAATTTCTTTTAGCTGTAGAACGTGGAGATGTGGCTTCGGTCAGAAGGTAGTAAATAAAAATGTCATATTATCAGTAAATATTAATCAAAATCAACATGAATACATTAATTGAATTCTTTTTAACTTTCAGGATTTTTGCCACAGTAAAAAATGGTTACAAAAATGTATAACAAACTAAACCCATTTTTGCAAGAATCTACAAATAAATGCAATAAATTAGAACTAAAATTACAGGAAAGTACAACCTTCTTCTATTGTTCGGACTAATTTTGTACTTTTTTGCATATTGCTATATTGTATTGTAGTTTCAATTTCCTACAAGAATTTAAAATTAAACCGGAATTTAAACGTTTTGCAGCCAAAAAGTTGTTCTTTTTTGATCTAGGATAACAAATATTTAGAATATTGCAATAAGATAATTTTTAATTAAGATGTGTCCATGATAGCTATTATAGAAAAATCTTCTATGTTTAAACTTTAAAGGAATGGTAGAATTTTAAAAGATAATAATGAATAATCGTTATTAAACAATTTTTTTCAAATAGTTTCTTTTGAAATATATAGCAATCGATTGGACACCATATATGTCATTTAAAATTATACGTTGTAATTTTCTTAATATTTTTCATCCTAGGTGGAAAAAGAACAACTTTTTGACTGCAAATAAAAATTGAGCAATTGAGAAAGAATTGAACATGGCCATTGAAATTGGAAGCTTCGAACTCTTGAAAATAAAGACTTTTGCATTTAAAGTTATAAAAATTTAATTTCTTATGAAAACACTCAAAGTGGAATATTTCTGAACATAAAACTTTTAAAATTAAAGCTTCAAACTTTTTTAATTCAAGCGCTCAGTAATTTGCGCGTATAAAATGGAAGATTTTTAACACTTTTCAATTGAAAGGTTTGTCATTAAACGCCGTTTAAATGCAAAATTTTAAATTTGTATACGTTGTATTTTAACATTTATATATTGTTCAGGTTGGGACACTTCATAGGTTGGGACAGCGCGTTTTTTCAATTTTTTTGCATTTCAATGTTATAAATTGAAAAATTTATGAAAAAATATATCAATTTTAAAAATTGTATAATTGTAACCGATTGTAAGCTAGAAACATTAACTTATACATCAACATTTCTTTCAAAATCTTTTTAAATATTCTCTTAATTATTTGTTTTAAAAAAATCTTATGAAAATTTTTCAGGAATCTAATGAAACTTTTGTTATTAGTTTGGAACTCGAATTTTTTCCTAAAATTCTTCGAAAGTCATGTATGATATAAAAAATTTCCCTAAAAACTTCCAGATTCTTTTTTGAAAATTTGGAAAATCTTTTCAAATATTCTTTTTAAACTAATTTTTCAACAGAAAAATCATTTTTATTTTTTTTTATGAATTTTGATTCAAAAGATTTATTATTTTGAAACCTTTTAAAATTCTTGAAAGGCTTCTGAATCTGTTGTTTGAAATCTTCAAAAATCTACATTTTGTTTTAGATGTTTTGAAATCTTTTCAAGTTTCAAATTATTTTGAAAACTCTTCAAAACTTCTAAATATATCTCAAACTTTCTTAAAATTTTTCTAAATTAATGAGTGTTTAATTTTTACTTATTATTCAATTTTTTTAAATCTTTTTAAATATTCTCTAAATACTAATTATAAAAAAAAATTATTTCAAATTTTTCCAGAAATCTTAAGAAAATTTGTATATTTTTTTTTTATTTAAAGAACCTTGCAAATCTTCAAAGTTTTGAATTCTTAATAAATTTGATATTATTTTAAACATAAAAACTCTGAATTAACTTAATGTTAATGTCTTGCAAAATAAACATATACACACTTTTAAATAAGGTTTTTTTCATTTGAATGCATTTCCCTGAATGAATTAATTTACTTTAAATAATTTTGGAAAATAAATAACATCTCTGTTTTAAAATAACGTTTAATAGTTGTGGACATCCATGTAGAATTTTGATGTAAAAAAAATGTTTCATAATTGAAATTGCTGCTTGATCTATGATTTATTATAATAGCAAACGTTCTAGTTAAAAGTGTAATATTTGTAAAACATTGTAAATTATTAAAATTAAAATTATTTTAATTAAAATTATTAATTATCAAAAATTGTACTTCCTTGTAGAAACTTATATGTTACATGTCCTACAAAAATTGACAGTAAAGTATAAGTCGAAACGTTGATGCGGATTCTAAAAGTATTACTTGTAAAAATGTAAGTTTTTTGTTTAAATTTGTATATTTTTACAATAAACTACCAGTATTCACAACGTAATTTTGAGTAAAGTTTTCCAATATTTCAACTTTGGTAAAATCTTGTTTTTCTTTGTGAAAATTTGTAATTTTCAACAAAAAAATACGCCCAAATTAAAAAAAAAATGTCAAATCCTATACTTTTCTGTGATACCTTCAAGATTTTTACAACACAGTAAAAAAATATTGATAAAAAGTTATACAAATTGAATTGTAGAAACCTATACTTAATTTTTTTCACAAAAAAGTTAATATTTTAACAAAACATTACAGTTGTAGAAATGCTGCACTTTCTTGCAAAAATTTTTTCCATCGGGGTCTAATTTCAAACTAGGATATTTTCTTAAAAATTTGTCTTTTTCTTTCCTAAAAATATTATGACCAAACAAGTCATGTCTTGGGAAACATTGACAAAGTGAGCTCTTAACCAACACTTATTAGGTACTCATTTTGGTCCATTATACTGCCTAGCGGATAGACTCCAAACCAAGCATTATGGTCATAGTTTTCGCAAAGTGAAATTTACGCTTAAAACCCTTTTAGGCACAAATGTACCTACGCTGATGGAAAATTGCCTATAACAAGATTTTAGATTACCATAGGAGATGAAAACCCATAAAAAACTGGTTTTAGCGATAAATAATGCGCTTCTAATTACTAGAAGCTTTTCAAATTTTGGTGCATCCCAATTTTCAGAATTTTTGCACTTACAGAATTTATTTTGCTTCCAAATTTTAAGGACATCAAAGTTTCGAAAAAAGGGAATTTTAAAATTTAATAATATCAATATAAAAAATTCTCTATATTCGCAAATCCTTTCAATGCGTAAATCACTTAACATTGAATACCTACGTTATATAGCCATAAATGCCTCAAAGCTTTGAAATTTAAAATCATTCAAACCTCAAAGCTTTTTGCTTCAAAGCACTAACAATCTTTTTAATTAAATTTCCCTACAATCTCTCTTAATTAGATAGTGAATTCATTAACTCTTTTTTAATAGCTGACTCACCCATTTAATCCCATAAAAAGAAAAGACGGAAAATCACCACACCTTTTAAAACTAACTCTACCATCTTGAACCAGTTGTTTTATTAATAATTAATTCGAAAATTCAAAGTTTGCTGATTATTTATACCACAGGATAGCTACTGATCGGGTAAACCGGACATTAGCCTGTCGAGTAATAGCCGCGATTTTTTTTAAACTGGGAATTTTTCAGATTTTTTCTTACTTTTGCAATAAATATCCTCCCCGTTCAGAAAAAATGTATTTGGAAGGATAGGTAGTTTATTATTGAAAAATGCGATTGTTGTAAATTATGCAACGACCCAATTTAGGGATACTCTAAATGTATATTTTTTCTTCAAATATATAATATGCACACTTCCGGTCATTTCGGGGACATAAAAGTGTAGATTGAAAATCACAAAGTGGGACCAAAATGTGTTGAACATTCCACTACATCGATTTTACTGACAATTGGTACTAAGGGGTAATTGGGGCCACTGAATACAAATTCACGGTCAAAATTCAAAATTTGAAAATGGCTAATCCTATATGGCAACCAACATTTAAAAAAAAATCCAATGAGTTTGCGGATTTGGATGAAAATTGGTACCGGAGGGTTATTTGAGGGGCTGAATAGGAATTCAATGTCAACATTGGAAATTTAAAAATGGCTGATCCAATATGGCGAACAAAAATATTGAAAAATCCTATAAGGTGATCGATTTGAATAATATTTTGTACTAGAAGGTTATCTGGATCGCTGAATACGAATCCGCTATTTTGAATGTTAGAATTCTGATACTATATTCGGATTCAAAGACCTAAAAATTATTGATACACCAAGTTTCATGGAAATTTGTTTGATTCCACACAAAAATAAATCCATTTTTTTAAACAATCAAAATTTCGAGGTTCCGCAAGCCCCATAAAATTTAACACGTATTTCCAATAGAAAAAAAATGTTTTTGCAAATTTTATTCAGAATCGTCAATATTAGGCGAGTTGAGTTGAAACCTAACATTTGTCTTTACAATAAGCCATAGAATAGGAATCAATAATTACTTGTCAAGTATCACTGTCATAAGTTTGTTTTATAGGGTCCCAAAAACAACATAAGTGAAAAAATCGGTTTTGCGAGTTTTTGATGCTAATTATGATTTTTTGCGGTTTTTAAATGCAAATTGTTCCTGATGAATAAAATAGTACTCTACACTGATAATTAGATGATTACATAAATTGTTCAAAGATTTTATTATTCTTTTTAGTAATTTTCTCTTCAAATAGAGATAGAAAGTCGCGGGTTTTTCGGAATTTTTCAACCCATTTTCAACTTTTCAGAAAGATCGAAGCAAAAGTCAATTACATTTAGCCTGGCATTTAACAGAACTAATTGTTTAAACATATTACTATTGTTTATAGCTATCTTCTTCTTTATTAATAATAGGTAGTTCCGGCTTTCTACTGAAATTTTCAGCTTTTTGTCCACTTTTCAATTACAGTGAAGTAATAATTAATAATGTTAACAAAAACAGTTTATTATTTTTTTAAATAATATTCTCTTTGCATAATGGCAGAACGTTGCGGTTTTTTTCTGAAATTTTTAACTATTTGTCTATTTTTCAGTTGAAGTGACTTAATAATCGATTAAATTTAACAAAAATAATTCTTTCAATAAATTATTATTGTTTATAACTATGTTCATCTATATTAATGCAATATTAATGCGTTTTTTTTATAATAATAAAGAAACATGAGAGTGAATCATATTTTGAACAATCTCCTTTTTTGTGAATATATTTTTCTGAAATAAAACAGATATTTGAAATATGCTTCACATTTTCTACATGGATCATATTGAATATAACTCTTTGCTGGAAAAATCAATTACTGTGTGGAAAGTGCAACTATTTCATTGAAAAATAATCCTTGGTGGTAGAAAAATTACCTTTTTTGTCAAACATTCGTATTTTATATAGAAAATCCGTCCTTTTGGATTAAAAATTCATCTTTTTCGTAGAAAAATCATCTCTTTCCTCTTTTTTAATTAAAAATTCATCTTTTTAGGTTGAAAATTACCTTCTTTGTTGAAAAATTATCTTTTTGGGATGAAAATTCAAATATTTTCTAAAACAGTTGACTTCTTATAGATAGAAAACTCAACTCTTTGGTTGAAAAGTCATCTTTTTTGTTTGAAAATTAAATTATTTTGTTAAAAATGCAATATATTCCGTCTTGAGATCTTAGGAAAATGTTGCCAACATTAATGGTGTTTATAAAAATTTATTATACTATTATTCTCATATTTTCTTGAAAAATCACCCCATTGCCCCTGTTTTGAGAGCATATACGGCTGTGAAGTCTGGAATTATTTTTACAATAATTTGCGTTATATATTTTGCCTTGGTCAATAGGATTGTCCAACAAAATTATTTTTTTGGTTTTTTAAAGTCTTACCCCCTCATTTTGGTGTCTTTGTGTGAAAAATAATTTTCCTAATTCTTTGATATTCAAAAAAATATATTTAGAGGTAGGACACAGCCTTTAAAACTACCATGTGAGCAGTATGAAGCCTGAAAAAATTGTTTCAAGATTTAATTTACCCTCAACTATGCCAAAAATCACCCCTCAAGACACTAAAAAGTAATTTTTAAGTGTCTTTTCTGAATTTTTTGAAAGTAAAATGAAAATTTAAGTGGCAAATTATATTTAAAAAACTTTATTATACAAATATGAAAAATAGTGCCTTTAAAATAAATTTTGTTTTTCTTTTCACCGTTGACAATCCATAAAAAATTAAATTTTATTTCTTTAAAAATTTTTCTGTCAATATAAAGAAATTTATATTTTATTTTAAGGGCAATATTTTTCATATTTGTATATTACAATTTTTTACATAATTTGCAATTCGAATTTTCATTTTACTTTCATAAAATTCAGAAAAGATACTTCAAATTACTTTTTAGTGTCTTAAGGGGTGAGTTTTGGTAAAGTTAAGGGTTAATGCAATTATAACAAATGTTTTTAGGCTTCGTACTGCGCAGATGGTAGTTTTACATCATCGTTGTAAAGTTTTTACGATTATTTTTAAAATTCAAGGACTTACTAGATTTTTAACACTTTGGGGTACTTTAAAGGCCGTACCCTACCTCTAAATATTTTTTTTAAATCTCAACAAATTAGGAAATTTTTTCTTCATCAAAAGACACAAACTGAGGTGGTGAGACTTTAAAAAATCAGGAAAATAATTTTTTTGTCACCCTAGTGACCGCCCTGTACCAGATTTAGGAGACAAGCCTGGCAAAAGCAAATATTGATGCTTTAAATGGTACCGCAAGCCACGTGGCCCAGAAATTTGCAAGTGGGCGTATCCTTAAAATTAGGGGCTCCATTGTCCTGGTCGTTAGCCACATTATTTACCCAGCTATTTACATCAGACATGTACTTGATAGTAACGCAATAGATCAGCCTTCTATCTACCCTTGTTGAGTTTGAGTTGAAGAACACAATTATCCCGGAATGCTCTAATTCACTACGAACGAACACAAAGCAAATGAGATGTTTCGAGATTTCTAAAGCTTCACGCAAGCTTGGGTTCGAAGAGTGTGAGCTAATTTTACTATAATGTATAACTGTATATTGTAGAAAAGCTGTGGTTCTTGAAAATAAGGGTTGGAAGTTACTCAACGTGCTACTGAAACCATTTTTAATGAAAGTTCCAGGCCAATTAGATTTTTTGTTATTGTTTAACGTAATATGGCATCCCACGAATATTTTCGAATAAAAATGAAAATAGTAGTGCACAACGATAAGAGATTATAATTTATCTCCATGGATTTAATTCGCATTCGCGAGAAATCTTCAATACGAATTTTGTAATATTTATTTGGTTTTCTTTATCTCATTTTGACACAAAACTTCAAACATATTCTCGTTAAAAATAACGAACTTTCAGTCAGTGTCGAAATGACATCTAACGATTGTGGAACAGAAAGCCACACGCTTTAAAAAAAAACTTGAGAGTAAAATAACTTTCAGTTGAATCTACGTAAAGAAACTTCCAAGTATTTTCTTGTTGCTTTGATGATGAAAATAATTTCACATATATCTAACGTGCAAATTTTCAAAAATAAAATTACACTCATTACGATGTGAAGTAACATGAAGACTTTGTTTTTATTTCCATCTTTAATTTTACAAACAGTAATAATACTCAAGATCCTAAAAAAGAATCAACTGCTTTCCTCTCGGAACAAAGAAAACAACGGAACATAATTTACTCTTTCGATTTATTTGTTGATGCAAATAAAATAAAATGGGTAAAGTCCTAACTGTGCTGATTGGACGATTCCTCAATCGAAAAATAAAAACGACAAGCAAAAATACCAACGGTTTAAAACCTTATCTTAAAAATTTTCATTTAAAAGAATTTAATGAAACCTAGTATCCTTCAGAAGATATAGCAGTAATTTTAATTTATTTGTCTTAATATAATTTCAGAAAAATTCTTGTATTTAAAAATTCGCTTATTAGACTTTCTTTAGGACATTTGAAAAATTTTCACATATGAGGACATCGTTATAGGTTCTGCTTCATTTAATCTTTGTGATTTTAAAAGATTCTGAGGTATTTGAGCGAACAATATTTGACGACTAATGCTACTATTTTCTCAAATTGCGAACTAATGCAAGTATTTTTTCATTTTGCCTTGAAACATATTGTCAATATATCTGCCATCTCAAAAATCGAATTTTTAAAAAATTTTCATAATTTAGAAGATTTCAAAAGATTTTTAAGTTTTTAAAAGTTGTGAAGAGATTTTAAGAGACATTACAAATTTCAAAATAATTCATGAGATTTCAAGTAATTTCAAGAGATTTTCAATTTCATAGGATTTTCATGGAATTTAAGGATTTACGAAATTTCAGTGGATTTCAGTGGTTTGGAAGATTTCATGATATTTTACAAGATTACAAGAAATTTCAAGATTTAAAAAATTTCAAGATATTCTAAAAGGGTATCAAAGATATCATAGGATTTCAGGACTTTAAGAGATTTTAGGGAATTTCAAAGAATTTCTAGAGAACTTTAAGGAGTAAATAAAATGAAATAAAATTTCAAAGGACTTCTAGGGATTCACATGGATCTTATGGTATTTAATAGGTCTCAGGGAATTTCAAAACATTTTTTACTTTTTGTAAGTAATTTTAAAGGATATTAAACATTTTAAGATGTTGTCTGGGATTTCATAATATTTTAGGGATTTAAATAATTTCAAAGAAATTTATTTTTCGACCGGAAAATTTTTGCACGTTTTCAGAAAACAAATCTATCCAATATTTTAAAGTGTCGCAAATTTTATATCGATTGATGTATGT
>CAKNWT010319866.1:1427-14073 GCA_932066315.1 Andricus coriarius
GTAATTCGTATTTTTGGATTAATATATCATAGTATAATTTCTTGACTTCACTGCGTATATGTCTTTTAACATAAACAAATTTGGAATCTACATGAGTAAAAAGATCCATATTTTCAACAGAAGGGCGTCTATTTTGAAAAATTGAAGCTCCTGTGTAATTTCAAGTATATGTAATGAATTTAGGATGTTCCGTACGTATCAGTATTAAATTGCAGGTGGAAATTATACCGGTTTCTTCCAAAATAAAAGTTTTTTATGTCTTTTTATTTATGTCTTGACTAGTTAGTGAATACAGTATCTCTGAATTTTGTGTACTATTATTTCTAGATTTATTTGCATAACTTTCGTATAAAACATCGTACTTATTAAACTGGCAAACATCATTTGGTAAAGGATTCCAAAATGTATGACCTCCCTCCATATCAACAAAATTTAATTCCGAAAATGAACGTAAGACTCCAGAAAGTAGGTGAATCTAGTTCGTATTGAGGTTCATATTTGTTTAATATTCTTGTAAAGATACTTTGACTAATGCTTGAACAATTTCATTATTCCATGTTCCAAAAGGATCGGAATATTGTGTTCCGTGACAAGCTCCATTAATTTCTAAAGTTCCTGCCAAAAGTACGCTGTGATGTGAGCTTTTATTAATTTTTAAATTTGATAGCAGTAAGTTTTTACCTAATAATATCATTCCAGTAGAATGTAGTATTTCGCATTGTTCGCGTGAGATATCTTGAATATATTCGCTTATACCATTACTAACTGATGTTTAGTGAGAATACGCTCCAGAGTATGATATTGTACGCTTAATTTCAATTTTGCATTGCTTGACGTGAGTGAGGTCATAATCTGAGAGTTGTAATAATTGAATGTATTTTGTTTCTACTTGTACCTGTGGCTTCGGTATATCGCATTCTCCTACTTCCCATAACCAGAAAGTTTTTTCATTAAGTTGATGATGCTAAAGGCCCACGAGTTTTTATTGTTTGAATTATATATTGTATTGTACTGGGATTTCTAAGATTTTTTAACCAAGCAGGGATCTTAGAATTGTTTAGATTAAAAAGGAAGGTTCCAATTCTGGGCCTAATGTGTCCATTGAGTGGAGCGTATTACACCATGTTTTTTGGTACGCTGATACCAAATATGTTTTTAGTTTTGCTGTTAATTGAGCGATTTCAGAGATAAAGAGGAAAAATTGTTATAACCCACCCACAGGGAGCAAGATTATTCTGATGAAGACGAATAATAATAAATATGAGGTGTTAACTAAAGCATCTATAATTTGTAGTCTACCGATTTGCAACGAAAGCTAGTTACACTTCCATAGCAATCGCGTTCAGAAAGAGGGCAGGTGGAGGGACATACAACTTTGACGAAAAGGAGGGAAAAGGGGGAAACAGAGAAATGGTTCAAAGTCCAGCAGCTCTTATTACTGAACACAAGGAATTATTCCACGTAAACAATATTGGTGAGCATAAGGAGGGACGATTGTTTAATCAGAAACAAAAAAAGATATGCGATGTGTGTCCATCGGTCAAGCCCAGTTCTCGATGTTACGAACATATTAGGGTGGGTAAAAAATTCTGCGTTGAACGATTTCATTAACTGTTTTGACACATCGGACATCGACCTGTCAACGCAGTATTTTCACCTGCCCCCGAAAGGCTTGCAGGCTGTTTGAAAAAGACAAGCGAGCAATAGAATTATGACTCATAGAGTAAAGATATATATATATATATATATATAACAAATAGCTCAGTATCCCCGGGTGGCACGTGTATTTCGTTCTTTTCGCTCTCGTCGGTTTGGGAAACAGGCACTCACCGTTCAATTAAGAGCACATAACAAGGTGAATAATGTGATGAGTCAGGTGATGCACCATAGAAGGCAGTATACGCAAATTCCTCTTGCGCCCCTTTTCCGTCCCTCCCTGAATTATGAATCTTTTAAACACTTATCTATACCTCAGCTGCTGCCACATGTCAACAAACCCACGTGCGTTGATCTGTCCAAAACCTAAGAGCTGACATGTGTTGGGAAAGAAGACATTTCCGCTACAATATTTCACAACCCGTAAAAGATTTCTATTGTGAAAATCTCTAAAATGCAATCAGGAATTCATTTAATTGATGGCCCAATTTCTTTTCGAAATATCATCGAAAGAACGGTCAGAGGCTAACGTACTGGGTTATCAGCAATAAAATTGCTTGCCATGCAGGCATGTCAATGATCCAGAAAATTACTCCTTGCAATTCTTTAAATTTCCAAATCCTTACTCCACATTATTCCCCACCAAAAATTATCTGTGGTGCATCAACGGGGCACATCGCAGACAATTCAATTTTGCAGTTCATCGAGCAACGCGGAGTAGTTCGGATACTACCTCTCGAGTAAACCCCTGCCCATCTAAAGGTCGGAACGCGGATCGTTCAGTAGATTTCTGAAGTTCCCCGCGACGGACGTAAAAATAAAGTCGAGGATATATAAATTTCCCTTCCGATAAAAAAAGTATAAAATCATTTAATAATTTATTTGTTTATTGGGAGCGATTTTATTCAGTCCAAAAAGGTGCTACAGTGGACGGAGAGTGCCAAGTGCCAAGGACTACAACCTTAAATTGTCAAAACAGGCCTGGCACGCATTTTACTTGCCAGATCAGTTTTGACTACATTAAACAAGCGATACCGGAGTACGAGCGGCCGGAGAGTGCCGGTTATTCCGTTTGAACCACTTGTCAAAATAACAATTATTTCGACATTAAAAATTAAATTTTGAGTGCCTGCTTTGCGTTAGTGGACAACAGAGAGACGGTTATTTTCTTTAGCTCTCTCTCTCTCCTGACCTGCAACAGCAGTAGAAATAAGAAAAGTTCCAGAAGTGTAAGCGAAGTTGGCCGAAAATTGTGTCCTGGCGTGACCGAAAATTGGGTCCTCGCAGGATCAAGTGATCGAAAACTACTCCCTCGAGATTATCGTCTTTTATATTTTGTAATTAAATCAGTACTTATTTACGAGGACTTCCGCGGCACCTTTTCTTAAGTGACCGAAAACTGGGTCCGTGGCGGTAATTGCTTAATTTTGTTTTTGCATCCCTTTCCTGACATTATGAGTAACTGCTGAGAAATCCATTTCTTTAGTAAATAGCGGTAACGTATAAAATAAAAACGACCGTGTATAGGGACAGAGGGTCGAAGACACGCGTTTTATTTACATCTGCTTTCATTAAATATAACTATTGAAAGCTGGGCAGCTTGGAAGCCTCCAACATGTGAACAAATAAAACATTAATTATTTAATTTCATTATGGTATGTAACAAGCTGATGGTGGAAGCGGTGGGATATTTCGTTCCTCGAGTTGTTACTAAACCTCGTTTCTACGTTACAAAAGTGTTATCAAAGTCTTGTGCAACTTGTGATCTTTTCAAAATTTCTTTTAGTGTTGCTATTAGAAAGTGCATTACAATTTTGTTACTCTAGGAATAAAAGAGAATTTCAAGCAGCTAAATACAGTATGCTAATGAAATTCTGTTTAAAAGTTGTTGTCATGCAGCTAATAAAAGTATGCTAATTGACAAAAATTATTTCGACAGTACAGAATTGTCAAGTAGAAAAATAAATTATCGCTTTTCATAATAATTGAAAAACATGGATTCGGGCAGCTAAAAAGTATGCTAATTGAACCATTTTAAATTGATCTTCATGCAGCTAATAAAGTATACTAATTGACTGATCGTTCTTAACTATTCTAAATTGAATATTTTATTTTTAAGTAGAAAGTGAAGTACAATTTGTTACTCTTGAAATAAAAGAGAATTTCAAGCAGCTAAATAAAGTATGCTAATTGAATTCTCTTTGAAAGTTTTTGTCATGCAGCTAATAAGTTATGCTAATTGACTAAACTATTTCGAGCGAATAAAATTGTACAATAGAAAGTGTGTTGGAATGTTTTCTTGTCTTTGATTTGTATTTTACTGAATAGGCTTTCGTTCAGGAAAGGCATTTCGCGCGAGAAAAGACAAAGCTTTATTTCTCTCATCCGTGGAAAAGTTTTTATAAAATAACTTGATTGTGCATGACGTCACCAGTGTAGTCTTACCTTGTGGCCGTACAAGCTCCGCTCCTATTAATATTAGGTTTGTAAGTCCCCCTCCCGAAAAAGAAGAAAATAAATTCCGTGAAATAACTAACTGGGACGACTTTAGTACCCTTTTTGACGTGAACCTTAATTCTGACGTGTACAGGTAAAACGGGTTTCGGATTCGGTTTCCGCGGGAAAAATACATAGGAATATCATATTGGCATCCAAAACTCAGAACTAAATTTTTTTTGTGGGCCTGTGTTACTCAAAGGATAAAAGTGAATGATCTGAATTTTATTTCTGGTGTAAAAAAAATAAAATAAAAGATATTTGCTTTTATTTCATATTCAATAAATCCTGAATGGAACTAGAATTTTCTTAGAACAAATGCCGCATATTTTTTAACGTACAAAATTGTGCCGCAGAAAAATAAACTATCGCTTTTTATAATAATTGAGAAACATGGATTCAAGCAGCTGAAAAGTATGATAATTGAACCGTTTTTAATTGATCGTCATGCAGCTAATGAAGTATGATAATTGACTGATCGTTCTCAAGTTTTCTCAATTGAATGTCTTATTTTTCAGTAGAAAGTGAAGAACAATTTATTACTCTCGAAATAAAAGAGAATTTCAAGCAGCTAAATAAAGTATGGTAATTGAATTCTCTTTAAAAGTGTTTGTCATGCAGCTAATAAAAAAAGTTAGTAGCACATTTAAAATACGTTTTGCACACTCAAAAAAATACCAGTGGTATTTTGAGGCAATTGTCAACTTAAGAATGAAGCAAACGGAATCAGTCAGTGATTATCATGATCGTATTTAAGGTCGTCTAAGTGGTGCAAAGCACTCTTTAGAAGAAAAGTATACCGCAACGTACCGAGAGGTCGCTGACGTCGTCCCGCATCAAAATATTGTAGAAAGTGCTATCATGATGAAGCCCGTAACCGACGTGCCTTTAGACGCCTTCATTAGAGGACTACCAGACGAAATATCCATTTTTGTAGATACCAGAAATCCGAAGGAGCTCAGCGAAGCTGTCGAACATGCACGTCATGTTGAGGATAGACAGAAATACGCCGAGAAAAATAAAGTTTCCTCTTATCACATATCCCAGAGCAGGGAGGAAACCCAAGAACGCTCGGGTCCCCTTATCCCCTATTCTAAACCGTGCTCATTAATCCTTCTATGGTGCCGAATATGATCTACAATCAAAATCCTTTGCAACAGTATAAACATCTTCCTGTGGTATATCATTCAATGATGCCCCAATTTCAAGCTCCTCAAGGCTACTCTTACCAGCCTTATAATCCCTTAATCTACGCCCCCCCTTCTGGTTCAAAATCTCACTCAGAATCTGCAAGCACAGGGAAATCCACAGTACAGTAACCAAGGACAATCAGCGAGTAGACAGTCCTACTCAATATTATCCTCTCCGAAGACAGTAAACTTCCCGGAGAATCTATCAAAATCTTCCGAGCAGGAGCACAAGCAGAAGACTCCCCAGTAGTAGAAATAATAGCCCCGAAAACGCGGAATCCAAAAGCAACCTTTTTAGTATATCCCGGATCCGGAAGCCTAAATATACTGAATACACCTATAGAATTTCATGTCGTTGAGGACGATTTCTCAATTTCACCAGCTGAAATTCTAGGAAGACCCTACCTTAGACAAGAGCAGGCTCAGATCTCTTTTAGACATAACACCCTCGTGACCGTTTAAAATCCAGTGACCCCAATTCCTTTCATCGACAAGGAGTATCAAGAGGTCAGAAGAAAATTGAGGCCGGAAATAAAACCGTTCTATCGGGTCATGAGAATCAAGGCAAGGACGAGGCAACCTATTCCCATAATTATAACCAACCCCGAGTTGAAACAGGGCTATCTACCTAGAATCGACACACTGGAAGGCCTATACTTAGGTGAGGCCGTAGTCTCTAGTGAGAATGGCGTTTGCCATGCAATGGCCATATATACCACAGAACAAGACGTCGAGTTCAGAATTAAACCCCTAAAACTTGAAACAGGCATTACATATTCAGATCTGCTACCAGATGAACAAGAGATGATGTTCGGTTGGGCCGACGAGTACGCAGACATTTTCCACTTGAACGGTGAAAAGTTGACCTGCACCCATCTGATTCAACGCCAAATACCCAAAACTGATGACAAGGTAGTACACAGAAAACCATATCGGTCTGCGTACGAATCCCTGAAACAAGAAAAAATGCAGCTACAGAAACATTTAGAACGCGGATTATTGAACACTCAAAATCGCCATATAGCTCTCCATTAATGATAATCCCTAAGAAGATTAATGCCTCCGGTCAAAAAAATGGCGGGTAGTTATCGACTACAGGGCATTAAATGGAAAGATTATCGGGGATGCGTATCCATTGCCCAATATTAGTTCAAGTTTTGATAGACTAGGAAATGCTCGTTATTTCAGCGTTTTCGACCTGGCAAACGGTTATCACCAAATAGAAACCCACCCTGACGATAGATATAAAACCGCATTTTCCTCAATCAGGGGACGCTGCGAATATTTGCGCATGCCGATGGGAATTAAAAATGCACCTCGTACTTTTCAGCGCCTTCTAAACGACATGTTGAAGGCAATTCTACCACGATAAGAGAGCTAGGAGACTTTTTAATCGGCTCAGAGAAGCAAACTTAAAACTTCAGCAGGATAAATGTGACTTCATGAGGACAGAAGTAATGTACTTAGGTCACATTATAGGTCAAGACGGTGTTAAACTATATCCAACAAAAGTAGCAGCAATTAGGAATTTTCCGCGTCCTAAAACTGTGAAAGTAGTGCGACCATTCCTAGGGCTTTCAGGCTATTACAGGAGATTCATCAAAGATTACGCAATAAAGGCGAAAACTTTAGCTGACCTTTTAAAAAAAGAGAATGTATGGGATTGGGGACCTGATCAACAAAAGAGTTTCCACGAGCTTCGTAAATACTTGTAAAAGAAACCCTTTATGCAGTACCCGGATTATACAAAAATTTTCAAGCTAACGCCATACGCTGTAGAGTTCGCAGTAGATGCGATACTCACCCAGGAAAAGGATGGCATTCACATGCCCATTTCATTTTTTTTAAAATAATGTCAAGAACTAAACAACAGTAACCGAAAACCGAAAAAGTGTGCCTCGCCATACTCTGCGCAACAGAAAACTATCGTCCATACTTACATGGCAAGGAGTTCATTCTAGCATGCAATTTAGAACCCGTTCATTGGATGACCTACATTGACGATCTGGGATCCAGACTACTAAGGTGGCGACTCAGACTCAGGGAGTATCCTTATAAATTTGAGTACAGACACGCAAAATTAAATAGGAGCGTTGAAGCCCTATCAGGTAAACCAGTTTCCGAAGACCATGAGTTATATTCAACAGATTTCCCAGACATAACTGACTGGCGATTTTGCTGAATCAAAACCCTCAGAGGATCCAGGTTTAAACCTAAGAACTAAATTCAACCCAACGGAACGTACCAAGCATGTTATTAAAATTACAAAACTAATGAAAATAACTAAGGTCCTGCCCATAACACGTTCTGCAACAACCCAACGGGAAATGAGCGATGAGAAGAAGGCAGAAGTACCATCCACGAAAATTTCAGGAAAGTCTACCCTCAACATGTTTCCAAAGCTACCAGTCTCCTCCCAAGGAGTTGTTAATTTAAGGAAACCTCAACAGGCCAAAAAGAGTTTTAAAGAAATTCAAGAAGTACCAAGGGTATTCATTCTAAAGAAACCTATTCCTATTCCTTCCAAATCCGTGGGAAACTCGGATCCATATATAAAGCCCTACGTTGAGAAACCCACTTACCTCAAACTTGTACAAACAAAAATTACCTCGGATCTACCACTTCCTACAAAAAAAGGAAAAGTGCCCAAACCTAGAGGAAGGCCTAGAGGATTCTCAAAGCATAAAGATACTGACAGTGATAAAGCATATGCACCTCCTGCTAGAATCAATATATCTAACCTCGACGGTATAAGTGTAGGTAAGAGAGTGCTAAGCAGAAGGGCTAACGCAGTCAAAGACACTCCTGTATCTAGGGACCGTTCATCTTCTTCCGATGAAACGACATCTGAAACTGAAGACAGTTCGGACTCAGACGCAGCAGTGTTTCGGAGGAACCGCAGCGTGTTGCCTGGTTTAGAACCCGTAATAAATCTCCTAAAGAAAAACGTGGCCCCAAAAAGTGCTTCTGCTAGAGAACTAGGCCCCAGTCCTTGCTTCCTCCCTTTTCAGGAAACATATACCGACGTTCACATCGATGGTGCATGTAGCTATAATGGTGTTGGTGAACCAAGAACAGGGATGGGCGTATGGTTTGGACCAAATAATTCATTAAATACCTCTCGGTCAGCGAAAGGTCGTCAAACTAATAACGCAGTTGAAATTGAGGCAGCCACGATGGCAGCCGAATTAGCTAAAGAGGCTGGGATCAGGAAACTACAAATGAATACTGATTCGAAATCCCTGATCAAAAGCGGCACGAATTGGATCCCAAAATGGAAGACCAATAAATGGAAAACATATGACAATAAACCAGTAAGGAATCGGACGGAGCTCGAAAAACTAATGAGGGCTATCGAACCGCTGGATGTCATCTGGGAACACGTTCCAGAGCACCAAGGAGTCCTTGGAAATAAAATGGCAGACCAACTATCACGCGAAGGAATCGAGAATCTGGATGTAAGCCCCGTCTTAGAACCAGAGCTCGAACCCGATGAAGTAGCCGTAGACGTCATGCCACAAGCCTTCACCAAGTGAAGGAACACGGAATCGATCCCGCTGACCTAACGAACTTGACCCTAGATTGGGATCATGAAGGCATGAAGAAAGATTACCGTCAAGAATGCACATTTGTCTCAGTTAAATGATTTTAAAAAAATATGCAGAAGCAGTTCCCTCAGAAGCTAATCAAGTAAATTTAATTGACTTACCGGGCCCTTCTCAAGATAGATTCGAAACAAGAAATTCAGAGCTAGAATCATGCGAACAACATGAAAAGTCAACGGATCGGATAAAAAAAAGTACAGTGCATTTTAAAGATTTTCCAGAGCATATGGATTCTCCCTTTCTAGGAAGAACACCCTCAGTATCTACCATTCCGAAAGCAAGGTCAACCCCTTTTGTGACTACTGGATTCAACTCGGAAGGAGTCAACGAGGACAGAACCGTAAGAAAGCCAACAATTCAACCGCGACGCTTACAAGAGTTCGACACGACTGCGGAAGTCAACACGAGACCCCATAATTTATCTAGTTCCCAGATAGATTTCCAAATGCCCTATATCGATTCTCCAACCCCCCCATCCTCTCCTGAATCCATGGAACACGCAGAAATAAAGTCAATGACAACCTGTATGGATGAGCCTCAGATCTCCCATCAATGGACAGAGCCTCTCACGTTCAGAAGTGATAACTACACCCACTTTAATTCTGACGATTGTGAACCAACAAACCCTATAGCTAAGCTCCTAGTGTCTACAAAATGTCTTGATTTTCCAAACCTCTGGGAATGCCGGCCAAAGAAGGGCCAAGTCCTTATTACTCCTCACGGTAGTCACAAAACCTATTCAATTTTTGTCAAGAGATTACATGGCGATGAGATCGATTATGATGACGTAATGAAAGGAGTAAGAAACCTTCGCGACATTTTAAAACGCGACAATCAAGTTACGTGTCGTATGTCCTATACTGGAGATTGTTGGGACACCTACCTCAAAATAAAATGACGGAACTATTAGCAGGAATATTCCGGTGTGGCGACATAACTATCACTCTTTGTCACGAAAAGATAGAAGTTCCTTCCCTATCCCTAAGACCTAAAATGATTGCCGAATATCATAATAGTTTGATCGGAGGTCATAAAGGGATCACAAAAAGTTACCGACGTATCAGAGAAAGATATACTTGGCCTGGGTTGCGGGATGAGATTACAAAGTTTATTCAAGGCTCTAAAAGCTGTCTAGAACAGAAACTCGTTCGAGCTCGCACCCGAGAACCAATGCTAATTACTGATAAGCCAGCCGAACCTTTCGACAAAGTCTCTTTAGGTACAGTCGGAAAACTGTCTACGACACCTAGTGGAAACCGGCATATACTTACTATGCAAGATAATTTCAGCAAGTATTGTATCCCCGTTCCTATACCAAATCTAAAGACCACCACGATTGCACATGCAGTCGCAACGACCCTATTTTCACAGTATGGCGCGCCTAGGTGTATTCTCACTGATAGAGGCAGAAGTTTTATTAGTACTCTAATGAAAAAAATGGAGAGGCTTTTTAATATTAAACAGTTAACCACTTCAGGCTATCGTCCGCAAACTAATGGATCGCTTGAAAGAAGTCATATTGTGCTGACAGACTACATAAAACATTATGCTAGCGACTATGACGATTGGGACCGATTACTCCCATTCGCCATGTTCGCTTACAATACTTCCATGCACGAGGAGACTAATTTCACGCCATACAAACTAGTTTTCGGTCGTGTGGCCAGAATACCCACCTCTTTTCCGCAAGGCCCAGAATTAGAAACGTACGGGTCTTACCTAGGAGATTTGATCGTACGACTGTCCGAGATCTAAAAGATCGCCGCGACGAATCTAAAAAAGGCAAAAATTCGCTCAAAGAAATACTATGATGAAAAGGAAAAACCGTTGAATGCGAAAATCGGAAGTAAGGTTTATGTATATAATGAAGTGAGGAAAAATAAATTTGATAAACGAGCTACCGGACCGTTTACTGTCGTAGAATTTACAGAAAATAATAATGCCATCATAGATAAAGAAACCGGCGAAAGGTTCTCCAAACACAAGGATAAGCTCATGGCTGCACATTGCTAAAGCCTCCCCCCCCCCACCTCAGAAAAAGTAAGTTGATTAATTCGAGTCCCTTTTAGGTTAACGTTTTGGAATTGAAGGAGAATGGAAATATACTGCGCCCTCCTAGTAGTTGCCCTAAACATCCATTGCTGTTGTGGGCTAGAATCGAATGGGCAGACCTATAAGATCACCCCGTTGCGGACAAGCAGCGGAATATACTACGAGTTTCAAGGGAAAATGAAAAAAGCTACAAGTACCTGGAGAGTTACTACGTTTCTGGACCTATCTAAAATGTCTAGTTTCGTGGAATCTTATAAGGAAAGGCTGAGAACTCGTAAGGAACTATGTCGCCCGGGCTACGAAGATGACTGTGGCCGTGCCGTGAAAGATTTTAACTTGTATGGAAAAATTTCTGTCGCTGACAGACTACAAGCAGAACTGAAGGCAGAAAAGGAAAAGTTGCAAAGCAAAACGGAATATTCTATTCCAACAAAGATACCTCGAAGAATAAGGCTTCGTAGAACCACACTACTGTTGGGTTTTACCAGTAGTATAGCTGGACCTATAGCCGGACTGTTAACATATGAGGATGGAGAGCAGATTCAACTAAAAATCCGTGAGTTAAATTGAGCTCGGGCCGACATCTCACACCTCATGGGAGAGCAAACGCATGTTGTCCGTTCACAATTAGATTAATTCCATATTCAAGCACTAATATATGATAAAGAAATGTCACATTATAAGAGTCAACTAACCCGATTAATGCAGAAAGTAGACCAACTTTCAAGTCGTATACCAGATCCAGAACATACAGAAGCATTCAATAAATTCCTGCGAGCCTTTGAAGCAGGAATCGACAACTATATTCGTTCTGCAGATAAACTATGAGATGTAATCCACGCCTCAAAGTAGGGGCAACTCCATCCTTTGTTGTTGACAACACAACTGCTGCAGCCTGTTTTTAATGACATCCAAGATCACGCGCCGAAGCTAAGTTTCTCTATTCCTGCTCCAAACATCAGCATCACGGAATTAACCAGAGTAGCATCTACTCTCATCATCTATGAGAAAAATAAGCCGCAAGTCATTCTGGATATTCCTCTAGTGGAGAGAACCGAATATGCGGTTTACAAAATGCACGCAGTGCCTGTCATGCAACCAAGCTTAAATCATACTGCACGACGTGCAGCAGTGTATTCGGACTTCTCTTACATTATGGTGGAAGATGCACGAAGAACCTATGTCTTGGCCAAGGAAGAAAATTTTATATTATGTAAAAAGGTGTTAAGGAATTTTCTCTGTGAAAATGACCTACCCGTGTATAAGACGTAAAAGCATCAGTCGTGCGAAGTGCAGCTTCTCTATAATCCAACAATCGAAGACCTGTACACCTGCGACATCATGATAAGCTATCAGTCTCAGTCTTACTGGACAGAACTGGAGACCTTAGGTGGATAGCTCTATTCTCTAAGCAAACAAATCCAGTAAGAATAATATGTCAAGGTAGGTCAGAGGACATCGTACAACTTTCCGAGATAGGCCTCGTTCAGCTACCCCCAAGAGAGGAGAAACAGAAGCAATGTATGAGTCCAACTTGCATTTGGATTTAGCCCAAATCTCGACGATAATTGTCCCAGCTGGAGAGCCAAGAGGAAGGCTAGGTAAAGACATGGCGCCAGTAAGAGAACGTCAGAGAATCTCCAATTT